>VZRS01012368.1:771651-863403 GCA_013398055.1 Ifrita kowaldi
TACCAAAAACAAAAAAAACAAAAAAAAAAATGGCAGGTTGCTATTATGTAACTTCTGTTTCTGCCTGATTTTTTTTTTGGAGTTGTTTTTCCCAGCAAAAATAGAGTGAAACCACGATGTTAGATGTGCAGCATAGCCTGTGTAGTGCTTGGACTGCCTGCTGCTTCATATTTATTAATTGAGAAATCCTTGGGCAAATTGCCACTCAAGCCACAGTGTTGATAAATTCAGGAGTTGCTGGCACTCCAGCAGCATGCAAAGAAGCTGAACGGGACTGATTACATTGTGCAGCTCTATCTGCAGAAGGTTGATTATATGGTTTGCTTCCTAATTAAATATCTAAGCATCCGTTTACTGAGGAAAGCGAAATTGAGGAATCATCATTTACGGCAGCCTTGTGTGGAATAAGAGAGCCAATGTGAAAATTCCTGGACCACAAAGACATTGTATTGGCCAAGCCCTCTCCAAAAAGCTGGTTGGAGTGCAAATGCAGTTTTGCATAATGAACATATCCTAAACTTTGTCATTCACAAGAGTGAGATGAAATTGGATGTGGAAGAAGCAGTAAAATCAGCTTCTGTCTCAGCTTCTGGTATGGGCTGGGATGGAGCTGTGCTCGTGAGCAAGAGTTGCCACAGCATCATTGTCTGCTGGCACATCACAGGGGCTACCCAGAAAGCAGCAGAGGGCCTTTCTGAAATGATGCCTCAGGGGATCAAAATTCTCAGTTCCAGAAATTACTCCTGAAGGATCGCGTGCAAGAGGCTCACCATTTAGAGGAGGAGAGGCAGGGGGGAGGGAGGGAAAATGTCTTCAGCAATGTCTTTTCTCTTGCTCCCTCACCACTTTGTCACTCCCTCTTGATGCTGAATCAGATATTTACAAGCGTATCCAAACATAAAAATTACCATATGGGCTCAGCAGGATATCTGGGAATGATTTCTCCCTTCACAATTACACATTAGGTCTCATCCTGATCTTTAGCATATAACAGCATTATTTCTAATGTGAATAATTAAAAATTAAAGTAAAATGGCGCTGCAGTTTCTTCTGTGAAGGAGTTGTGGAAGCTAGAGGATGTTGCCGTGAGAATAAATTATTATAAATTAGTCATCAATAACTTTAAACATAATGATTAGAACACAGGAAAGTCTGGAAAAGATTTCTGAGGGACCCTGGGCACAGAGAGTTGCTTCACTGTGTGAAGTCTACCACATTTAGAAATGAAATTGTATGATATGATTGCCTGTAATAGGGGACTGGATTTAATGCCTACTGCATCTTTTTCTTCTCAGTCAGCATTTAGCAAGTCTCCAAAATAATTTCTTCACTGTTGATTTTAAGGACTGTCATTTTGAGACAATACAATCTCTGTTAATGATGTCAATATCCTGTCTGGTCAGACGATGCCAGGGAGAAAAATAAGATCACTAAAAAGTTTGAAGACCAGAGCTAAAACAGGCTTTTTGTTCATTTTCATTTCACTTGGTGGAACCTCTGCCTTGTTGTTGCTGTTGCTATTTTTCAGCTCAGCTCAGCCTGGTATAGTTGATGGAAAAATCATGAGTGAACAATTAATGGAAAGAAAGGCTGAGCAGGACCAACATCACTGATGGTGATTCCAACAATGATTATTCTGCTTTATGATCTTACTTAAGTTCATGTTTGGCCAAGTTGGGCCAAATCAGCATCTTTCATTGCATTTAACAGAGCTACTTCCATTTGTAGTTGAAGCCAGGTGAGGACCTACCAGACTGCTTTTCAAAAATCCACCTCTTACATCAAAATACGACCTTCCCTCCATTTTCCTTACAGCCCTTCAGTAGAAAAAAGGCCACCACATAAACACAGCCCAACATGACAGTGTCTGTAGTACAGCAGATGGTATTTTCAAAAATTAAGGGAATGATATAAGCACAAAATGATTAGGAAAAGGCACAATCAATACATGGGAAATGCAGACAGTTTACCCCCAAATTTAGAGGTGGGAAGAATCTGGTCCACAACAGAGATGAAAAGAAATTACAAAAATAAACAAATTGAGTAGTACTGGACTGTTAAATATGATTACCCTACCAGGAACCCAAAGTAAGTAATACTGAGGGTTGACTATATGTGGCTTTCAGTAAAAAATAGCATATGGTTTAAAGGAAACCATAGTCACATAAAGTTAGCAAGTTTATGTAAATAAAGAAAACAGATTCAATAGAGACTTAAGAGCAAGTTTCTCTAAGAACAAGTAGAGGCACAGAACCATGAGTGGTTCAGTAACTCCCTAGGAGCTGGTTGGTGCTGATTGTGCTATTTAAGCAATGTGTCTTGTCGGTTACTAATGCGAGCAACAGTCTGCCTGCTGCATTTTAAATTACCAGCCACTGCCAGCCCATTGTTTTATGTGATTCCCCCTCTGAATAGATGTATTTATTCATAAATAACTGGCTGCTCAGTGAGTCTCCCTCTGCTTTGTGGAACTCACTAAACCATGTATTTCTTCTGTCAATTTGCACCGAACATTCCCTGTATGAGCTGCTGTGAGCTTCATTCAGCGACCCAACAGTGGGTCAGTATTTAGGTTAGATTTTTGGAAGGAGTTCTTTACTCAAAGGTGGTGAGGCAGTTGAACAGGTTGCCCAGAGAAGCTGTGAATGCCTGAGCCCTGGAAGTGCGTAAGGCCAGGTTGAATGATGTAGTAATATGCGTTTAAACCCTGGTGGTGTGCACTAGCCAAGCTCTCCCTCAGGACCGGACTCAGCACCTGAACTCAATTGTTATTCAAACAGAGTTCAGGCCACCTCAACCTGAAGTGCTCGTTAATCTCCTACAAACAGCTGTAGCTGCAGGGCAGGCACAAGCCCTAAAAATCTAGCCCTGGGAGGAGCCAAGGTTGGGGTGGGTGTTGTGTGCTGCTGGAGCTCTGCTCTGAGAAATCATAATCCAAGACTCAGAAGACTGTGAGTTCTGGCACAGGATGGGGCTTTGAGGAACCTGGAAGGTTGGCAGAAGGGCCCACTACCCATGGTGGGGAGGTAGAAATTATATGGGCTTTGAGGTCTCTTCCAGCCCAAGCCTTTCTATGACTCAATGACCTGTGAAGCCTGAAATAGGGTCAAAATTCAGTCACTAAATGTTGCAGTTGGTCACCAGACCTCTGTCAAGAGCAGAAGGGCTCCACAGGGGCATTAGAAGAAGCAGAAAGGTTAAAATTCTGGTGTGTTTATTGCATGCTGCAAAATGCTGTTATCTGAGGTAATCTCCTGTACCACAGGTCCCATTGGCTTCTCAAAAACAAAAAAAAAAAAGGGAAGCTTTCAGTAAATGAACATTCTGGTGAAGGAACAGATGAGTTGCAGAGGTAAGCTGGTGGCTCTCCACAGACGCCACCAGAGCTGGGCACATTTAAGCATATCAAACATTAATAACAAGTGCCCTGCATGGTGTCAGTGTTGTAGCCACAGTGGTGTCAGGGGCTGGGACAGGGGATCTGAGCACGGCCTCCCTCTGAGCAAGGGCACCGTGCTGAGCCCATGGACCAGGAGCAATGCCAGGGTGCCTGAGAGCAAGAGGCCACCTCTCCATTCCATAACCACCAGGCAAGGGGATAAAAACAAGAAGGAGACCCCATCCATCTTTTCATAGCAAGCATTATAGCTACTCTGAGGCCTGGAAGGTGACAAAGCCATCATAGTAGTGGCAGGACATTGCCAGCTGATGTCTGCAATGCTGTGACAGTGCATCCAAAACTAAAAATTTCATCACACACCACCATCCTCAGCCATGGGATCATACCCGGAGAAGAAGTTCAGATGAAGAACTTTACAGTCTGCTATGGAAAAAAACAGAGCTATCATAGGGCTGGTAAGGCTAAGCATTAATTCCTATTTTTATTCTCTTTCACTTGGGTCCTGCATTTGAACAAGAGTTGAATGCTTGGTGAGATGAAGGGTTCAGCATGCAGCATACATTTCTGAGCTGAGTTATTGCCTCTGGTGCCTGGAGCAAAAGTGCCCCCTGGGATGTTTGACAGGATATAATGTCTGACTTGATGATGGAAACAAAAGAAGTCCTCTCCATGGCAGATTTAGTCTCTTGAATTTACTGATAATTCACTCTCCTCCAATAATTCAAAATTCCACTTCACGCACTCAGATGTCGGTTCCGTGCACTGCTGACACACATGAAAATGCAAACCTCCCATAAAAGCAAAAGAAAATGTAAGCTATGTTCTGATAAACAAAGAGAGACTTCGGAACAGGGCAAAAAGCCTTGGTTTACATTTAAAATTAACAGTCTGAAACACAGTAACAGTGAGAGATGTGTAAAGATGTGCTGTTGTGGGGCTCATGCAGCTCACCTGGGTAGTTCTACACTGAGGCTTCCATAGGGGGTCAGTTTTCCCTCTGGTAACCCCTTCTTGCCTTTCCCCTTGCAGCCCAGCAAACTCACCACAGAGAACTCACATTCAGTGCAAGGTCAGCCCGGAGAGATCCCCCTCCTCTGCTTCCCAGCAATATGTATTAAAATGTCATTCTGGCCTTCAGGAAAAGCAATTTTCTCTGCCTTAGAGTAGGGTAGATGTGATCCACCCGTCTGGATGGAGACATCTGCATCAGTGCCGTTCCTCCCTGCTGTGGAAAGAGGAAATGGCACCCACAGGACAGGGTTCACCTGCAGCTTATTTAATTCTACAGTTTTAAATTAGGGTTGATGAATTGCCCCTAAAAGCACTTGTTTGTCTCCCTTGACTGTAGTGGGGGCCTGGGGTGATGTTCTGAGCTGTGGGGCACCTGCCTAGCAGCAGATATCTGAGCAGCTGAATCCTGACTTTGCAGTAACTGAGAGAAAGTATTTCCTGGGATGGGGGAAATCCTACTCAGGGTGCAAGTTCTTGTGTTTTTACTCCATCCAGATGAGCAAGGATTTGCCAACTGGCTGATATGAAGAGGAGCTGAACCTTCTTCTTGCATCTTTTCCAGTTTATGCTGGTGAGCATGGGAAGGGGCAGGAGAGAAAGGAAGGGGATGCTGCACTTAGAACGTGAGAGCTCAAATGTGATAAGCATTGTGGGAAATGTACAAAAGTCCTGGCCCATGCCTGATTTCCAGGCATGTGAACCCTCACAGCCTTCAGTTCCCAATGCAGCTGAACAACAGTGTGTGTCCAGCAGTGAAACCACTGACACTGGCTCCTGCACTGAGCCATTCCCACTCCGAGTGGATCCCAGTCCGTGTGTCTCCTCAGCTACATAGAACTCAGATATCTGACCTAAGACAGATATCGTGGCTCCCTGCAGAAAGCTATCAGCTCCCCCCTACCCCAGGAAAGGGGTTATCAGCTCATTTGTTCCAGGACTCTTGGAATGGGATGAGGATGGTGCTTTCTGTGACTGCCTGCACCTCTCCTGGCTGATTATTCAATTTGCTAAGGAAGATAAACACCTCTAAATGAAACTCAGCAAAATACTGAGAGCATTTCAAATGCCCCCCGTAGAAAGCAGACTGTGGGCAAATTTAACCCATCCACCCACAAGATGGCAATCCTTGCTTGGCAGGGAAACCTTCCATTCCTTCCTCTTATCCCAGACCTTGCAGGGAGTCTGGGAGGTGAGGGGGCTTCGCAGCTCTCAGTGAGTGGTGTCTGGAGCTGGAAGCTCAGCAAACAGAACAGACTGAAGAAAACCTGGCTGTGTTAATTTATCCTGGGGTCTCAGCTCTCCCTAAATCAGCAGTCTGTACAACCAGCCACAGCCTGCTTGCATGTTCCTATATATCAAATGAGAATGAAATGTTGATGGAAGAGCTGAATTTCATGCACTAATTCAAGAAGAAGCCTGGTTGAAGAGATGTCAAATTTAAGTGTCTCCCTTCCTCCAGCTCCCCCATTCCAGTGGCAAACTGGAGCACAGTCAGCTTTCCATAGCACAGGGCAGGGTGTGCAGGAGCTGGGGTGATGTGCAGACTCAGGCTGCTGGCCAGGCACAGCCAAAATGCAAAATGCCCGGTCCCCTCCATGCACTTGCTTAGTATGGGCAAGGAGCTGTTGTGCATGACAGATGAGAGCTGCAAAGCAGGCAGGTCAGCACTGTGGCGAGGGTCAGTGCTATTTCAATGGCTGGAGATGCTCTAATTATAGTGTTGGGAAGGCTGGAAGCTGCCAGGTTCGATATGGGAATAATGTGACAAGGGAATTGCGGAGTAAAGACACTTGTTGTTTTGTTCTTGGTCGCTTAACTCAGGGACAAAGCCTTTGAGGAAGGAACAGCAAATTTAAGGTTATAATTCAGCCCCAGGAATACTGAACATGTATATATAATTAGACAGAGAAAAAAATCAAGGCAGCCTTGTATTTATTGCACTGGCTCCATCTCCTGTGCTTTTGGCACTGTGTGTTTCCAGCTGAGCTCCAGCCAGTTGACTGGGCGGTTAAATATCCTTCAGCAGCATAAACAGCTGAGGAAGCCCTGCTGCTCGCTCACACACAGAGCCTTTGGTGGGTGCTCAGGCAAGTACAAAGCTTTATATATATTGCACTACTTCTCTCTGCTACCTGCTCCACACTCTGCTCTGCCTCACTGCAAAACTTTCACAGGGCTGCTCTTTGGTGTTATGGGATTTACAGCAGCATTTCCCACAGGTTTTATGACCTGATTATTCCTAGGGTGCTTTTGCCTGGATAGTCATGGGTCCCACAGCCTGCAAAAGCGTTTGCTTGAAGCATCAGAGCAGTCACCTGCCCCTGGCAGACGGTGAATTTTAGGAGGTGGGATGAGCAGTAAATTGACCCCAGCACTCAGCTCTGCTCTTGCATTTATGAGAGGGTGAGTCACTTTGCAACCTGGTGCCTCCACTTCCAATCCTGGTAGATAGGAAAAGCAGTACAGTGCCAGTTGGGTAAAATATTCTTGGACACTTTGACCAACACAGCAATCAGAAATGGGAAATAGGTCCCTCGATATCACTCACAGTCCACCTCCTGAGACTGCTGCTCGCTTCTTGTCTGCACCAGCTTTCCCTGTGCCTTGTTGTTCCAGGGTCTGCCCGTTTCAGAGATCCTTGTGCCTCCATGACACACCTCCACCTCTCCTGTGCTTCAGCAACCTCTCCTCCAACTATCTTTTTTCACAAGCTCAGTGGAGCATATTACCTCCATTTTCCTTCTCCCTTCCTCCAGGGATTCCTCCTGTTAATTACTTCAGCTTAGGCAGCTCCCCATCCTTTCTCCCGTGCCCACCCCAGTAGCCAGGGCACTGCCTGCCCCCCATGGGTAACGCAGTGAGTGATTTCCCACAGCTATTCCTAATTAGGAGAGAGGTTGTTTATTTCCCATTTTTTCTGTAGTTATGCAAACATTCACATCATGTACAGTGGTAACTTTTTTTAAATCTAAAAAGTAGGAAAGAGCTGGCAACCAGTATCTGGCGTAATGCCAGAGCACTGGAGAAGCACTAAGGACAAGTTTTGATCTGTTTACTCTGACACTGTTCCTCAGGCAGGGATCAATCCCTTAAAATCAGAGACACTGTAAACAATTTACGGTAAATACAGCTAAAATCAAATACACTAATACTATTTAATTTTATCCAAGACAGTGTTTAGTCAAATCCAAGCCAAATTTACCCCAGATGTAGCTCCAGTAACAGCCGTAAACACTGGACCAGACAGGAACTCAGTTCATTTGCTTTACCTTACCTTATGGAAACTGCAAAACTGCTAATGCAAGCAAAATTGCAAGGGAGGGTACAAGTTCATAGCAGTCCCCTCTCCATGGTCACCATGACTATTTGTGCTTTTTTTCACTCTATTTACAAATTATTAAGCATATTGACCACAGCTCCGTGTTTTGAAATCAAGAATGCAAAGAATCCATTTTTATTACTTTATTAACCTTTTTTATTTAACCTGGTAATAAAACTACTCAGCTGTGTGGTGAAATCTCAATTAAATTTGCCTCTCCCGGAGCCACAGAGTCAACTGCTCCAGTGGTTATCAAAGTTGGTTTCCCTGTAAAAGCCGTGCTCTGTTATCAGATTCTGCTATTCGGTACACAGATCCCTGCTTTCCAGCAAGCCTCATTTCAGGAGGTGCTTTGAAAGCTTCCGGGCTCTCCCAATGATTGCTTCGCTTTTCTTTCACAGCAATTACAGTCTCTTCATTTAATTTCAATTGAAACTTTAGTGTTTTAGACCTTGCCCATGTAGCTGAATGCTCATCTCTGGATCTTATTTCCAGTCCTCAGGAGGACCGGTTTTGATGACCTAGTCTGATTACAGCATCTTTGACAGCTTTAAAGGAATTTGCCCTGGGGAAGAAGACAGCTGCTCCTCTGATGAGGGATTTTTCTGAGCAGGCCTCCCAAGCCAGACATGTCAGTGTGAGATGCTGCCTACGTTTTTCATCGTGACCAACAGGTATGTCTAAAAAAAGGTTGTGTGTTCTTGGCTACACAGGCCAGTGTGGAGAGAGCTCTGTCGTTAAACTGCTTAACCTGTTTCTGTCAAAACACTGCAGCTTCTTGGCTTCTTTTCCCTTATGTTCTATATTCAGCCTCTCTGAAAACTGTGGGCCGAATCTTTTTTTTTTTGGTGTAAAGTGGCACTGCTCCTTCAGTTTATACAGACTGCAGGGTAGGAACAGTCTCTTTACCAGTATCTGCAGCTCCTGTAAAGCTCTGGTCTTAAACAAGACTGATGAATTTGAGCATGTTATTTATGAACAATATTATCCCTTATTAGGAGCTGCAATAAACTATCTCATCAGACTTTTTAGAATTGAATCAGTATAAAAGCAATGTGATAATTGGTTCCCCTAGAGCCCATTTTTCATGAAGGTTGAAAACAAGATTAACAACATTTCAAATCCCAAACAACCCATTTTACCCCCATAAAGAAAGTCTGATCTGCTTAACATGGTGTGGATCAGGAAAGCTCCATGTTTCCTTCCTAATGACATTCCCAAACCCGGGAATTAAACTCTATTTTGCTCAGATAAAGCACCTAGAGTGGATGGGTCATGATTCAGACAGGAATGTTTTGCAATAAAAGATATTGACAAGTATCTGAATTTACAAAGTTCTATATTTTCATCCTGGAGCAGCTACTTTACTTTTTGGGGAGCAAATAAAGTAAAGATTTCAGATAGGAGGGCCAGAACTAGCACTGCATGAACTGGGGTAGTGCCCAAGATTTGGGAGAATTCATCCCTGAGACATCTTCAGCTTTGGTTTTGTAAAAGAGATAAGTAGACAGCTTGGAGTTCTGAGAGGTGTTTGGTACATGAAGCACCAACTTATCTCCAGTGCCAGCCCGTTTCCACCAAATGCTGCCCCAAATCTGAACTCTGAACTGACAAGTAAAGGTGACAGCTACCAGTGCCACCTGCTCCAAATCCTCCAAATTCCCTTTTTCCTCCTCTATATTTTTTATTTATATTTCATATTCCCAGGAAAAAAATTAAAAAAAAAAAAAAAAAAAAAGAGAGCAGTGTCATTTTGCTGCCTAGCAGTTATTTGATTTGTATTTGGTAAAGGCAAAGGAGCTGAAGGTGTCCTTTTTGAAATGACAACAGGGAGTGCAGAAGAGAGCAAACCCACCAGCTTTGATTAACTTGGCACTTCTTAGTCTACATCTCTGACACTGATGCTGGCTCACACTGGATCCTCTTGAAAGACATGACAGAGTGGCGGCTCCTGGAGCATCCCTTGTTAATAACCTTTTGACTCGGGCTGTCAAATATACCACTGAAGAAGTTGACACTATTTCCCAGTTCTGGCATTACCCACACAGCAAGTAACAAAGCTTGCCAAAAGTGGGAGTGTCAGGAAAAGGTGTTTCAGGTCTACAGCCTCATAGGTGTCCCAGAGGCAGGAGACAACTTCTGGGAAGGACGAGTGGTGGTGTCACTTTTCCATCATCTTCACTTTAGAGCAAAGGGCCTTTTGGCCCAGCATGCTCCAGAAAGGATCTAATATTTTCCATATTTCCAATGCATACGGAGAAATGCTAACAATAGGAAGGAAGTATAGGAACACTCCAGTCTCCAAACTTCTCCCAGAAATGCTTGCTAGAGTGGGTTTAATGCATGAAAGAGAGAATGCAAGACACTGAACTAGCTCTGTGTATCCAAAAGTTTTGTCTTTGTCAGGGAACAGCCACGTAGTCAGAATCACACAATAGACCAAGAGCTTATCTTCCATGCACCTCCCTTCAGACACTATTATTTCAGCATCTCCACAGCAGTCTGTCCTGTGAAGCTTTATTCCTTGCCTTTGCATTCTCTGGCTTTAAAAGAAAAGGCAAAGTAATGTCCATTGTTTCATTGAGGAGACTGAAAGGCTCATACATTTGAGATGATGAAAAATATGCCAATGAAAAAGCTCCATATCAGAAAAAAATATATTTGTTGAAGCAGAGATGATTCTGACCAACATATTAATTTAAGCTGAGAAGTTTCCTGGTCCTGGACCAAATTTCTGATAAGAATGAAGGAGAGAATGGGGGAGAAAGAGAGAGAGCTGAGCTGTTAGAAGGCAGCTAACAAGAAGCTGCATCCCAGGGGCATTGCACTTGAAGGTTCTGATTCAAGCCTGCCAGGGGTCAAAGCTGGACCCTAGTTTCCTACTCTAAAAGCACATCCTGCTCTCAGCTACCCCATTGTAAGACATAAATTGTCTTGGTGTGAGCAGGACCCTCCAACTCTCTTGAAGGAATGCCAGAGGATGCTCTGCTTTGGAATGAAAGCACAACTTAAATATTCAGCTTGCCTCTGCAAAACATAACTGGCTTTCAACCTGACTTATCTGTGTAGCCTAATGCCAACAAGTGTACTTTGATGTTCTGCCTGAATTTTCCCTTGCTTATTTTCTTTACCTCAGTTTAAATTGAGATGAAATTGAATATAAGCTCCAGAAGCATTCAGCCAGTTTTGGAAATTGTACCAATTACTTTTTTGTTAAACCTGCTTGTTTTTCTCTGAAATCACCAGTCTCCAGGGCTTGGAGAGGTGGAGGAGAGAGGCTTACATACTAATTAGAAAAACAAAGATCATCATTAATAGACTTAACATTAATGTAAAGCAGCTGCCAATGACAGAGGGATTTGTCACTTTCCTTTTATAATTTTTATCATCCAATATCATCATCCAAATGCTTTCCAATTCATGCTTTTCTTTTTTACTCATTTGGCCTTTTGTTACACTTCAATCTGCTCGTTTCTCCATTTTTCTGTTCTTCTTTCATGTCCTTAATCTAATCTAATCCTTTTCCAAGGTGACACTGCAAATGGAGCCCAAGAGCATTTAAATCAGTGCCCTCAAATCATGTTATGTGATTGCCTGTGTCTAGGTGCTTTGTGATTCCCTTGGCTTCTTGCCTTCTCACTGCTGTCAGCCCTGCTTGCTGCCCCTCTCAGGGCCAGTTTGGCATTAATGGCTGCCAGGTTTCTAAAATCTTTTCAGGACATACAGTGGCTCACAGAAGTCAATTGGAGTCTTTTGATACCTGGGATTAAGACAAGACCACTAATCCCCTTTTGAGGCTGTACCCTGCGGTCATCCTAGCTGGATTTCTCCTCAGGTCAATGCTCACCTAGGAAAGCAGCCAGGAAGCCCCAGTGAGCGCAACATCAAGCAGAGTGACTACTGCTAAAATAGAGCTCCTGAAGATAATTCCACTTCCCCTGTTTCTCAGGGGGTTTTTTTGCATGCCTTTTCTCTTTTATACCAGCTTAGACATCCTCCTGCTGGCAGTGGGTTTCTACTCATTCATCTCATCTCTGATGGCAGCTCTGCCATCAACAGCAGCCCAAATGCTTTAGGCAGAGGTTCCAGTTCCACTACTTTTTGTTCCTAAAATACAATGAGCGTGTGATAAAGGCTGACTCAGAATGACCTCACTCGCTCCATCCCTGTCCATCTCCCACATCCCACATCAAGAGACTGACTGATTTGGAATCAGTGAGCCAACAGCAGATATTAGCATTTGGTTACTTGGTAACTCTTATTCAATCAATACATGCTTTACATTTAAGGTCCCAGTGACAGGACGATCAGAACAAATTAGAAAATCTCAGGTGGAATAAACCTAATGGCTGTGGGACATTTCTAAAATAAAAATGCATGTTAAATCACAAATAATAACTAGGCTGCAATCTCAGGAGTCTAATTATGAAATGGATGTGGAATCATTCTGTAATTATTTAGAAAGTTCATATCAGCAGCCAGAAATTCTCTCTATGTTTACTATATAGCATCACAAGTCCTCTGTGGTTATTTGTAACATCTACCCAGAAAGACTCATGAATAAGAGAGGCAATTTTAAGAAATGGAGACAGATCCATGCCTTTTATAAGTCAATGGACTCATGCCAGGGACGAATTGAGACCAGATTCCTCAACAGAGTTAAATCACTTCCAGTCAGTCCAAACAGAGCAGAGATTGCTCTGCCCTGAAGCAGGGATGTTCTCACCATAATGCAAAACCCTACAACAATTCTGCTCAGTGCTTCTATCTTTGCCTTAGAAAAGAGCCCGGTTCAAAACCAGTACAAACCTGTGCACATTGTGGATTTTAAACTGGTGCCATGGCTCCAGGAAGATGATCAACACTTTGATCACCACCTGCTACATGGTCCCCCCGTACTCGGCGCTGGTGAGGCTGCGCCTTGAATCCTGTTTTCAGTTTTAAGCCCCTCACTACAAGAAAGATATTGAGGTGCTGGAGCAAGTCCAGAGAAGGGCAACAGAGCTGGGGAAGGGTCTCGAGCACAAGTCTTAGCAGCTGAGAAAGCAGCTCCAGTTTAGATTGGAGAAAATAAGGCTCAGGGTAAACCATGTCACTCCCCACAACTACCTGAAAAAAGGTTGTAGATGGGGAGTGTTGGCCTCTTCTTCCAATTAACAAGAAATAGAGCAAGAGGAAATGACCTCAGATTGCACCAGGGGAGGTTTAGGTTGGATACAAGGAAAAATTTCTTCACCAAAAGGGTTGTCAAACAGTGGAACAGGCTGCCCAGGGAAGCCTTTGGGTCACCATCCCTGGAGGTATTTAAAAGACATTTAGATGTGGCACTTAGGGACATGATTCAGTGGTGGCCTTGGCAGTGCTGGGTTGGACTCACTGACCTTAAAGATCTTTTCCAACCTAAACTATTCTGTGATTCTACATCTGCAAATAAAGGCACGGCTCTGCCTTCAGAAGTGAGTTCTGTTGTGATGGATCAGATGGCCACATGCAGTAATACCTCCCCTAATTTAATTTTTACAAAGGTCAGAAATCCAGGCCTGCAGGTCCTGGATGAACGGCCCAGATCTGCCTACCTGCATCCAAGGGGTACTTACAGATCTGTGTGAGCATGCAAACTTCCAATACGGGCTAGTAATAGCTAAAGGGCAAAGAGATCCCACCAGAAGGATAATCCTGTGGGTCCTTCATGGAGCACCGCAGGGACTGTTGGTGCTGCACCTCACACTGACCACAACTGCCTTTCCTTGGGGGAAAATGCACCTGGATACACAGCTCTCTGGGCATCACAGGAACTAACAGATATACAGGAAGGAAAACCGATTGTTTTCATCCTGGCTGGCTACAGACACCAAGTGTTACCAGACCATCTTCCCATTCAGTGCTCTGTTTCCATTATGCTTTGTTGTTGATCTTTTTTTCCCCAACTCCACAAAAATGCCTCATTTTGGAGTGACCACCAGACAACAAATTAATCACGACCCTTCTGGATGTGGAATGGAAACATGCAGTCCAAAGAGCTTTTTTTGTCTCGAGGCTGGGATTTACACAGTGCTTTCTTTACTGGAAGGTTGAGAAGAAGAAATGGTGCCACATGACCTCTCATGGGTGTCCCACAACTTTCAGCAGTAAATCTGTTTCTCCAGAGGCAGAAAAAGGAAGGAGGCAGCAGCTAATTATACTCTGTGGGGCAATTTGCTGTTTTATTTCCTGATGTACTCCCCAACTAGTGGAAAATCACTCTTGGCAAACACAAAACTTACCCTGCTTCCAAAAGGGGCATCTCTAAATTATTAATCAAGAGTACACAGAACCGTGAAAGGGGGAATATTGAACAAAGGCTCAATTGACACTCTGGAAGTTGAGGAAGATATGGAAGACTCCCCTCTAATTTATTTATTCCTTTTCTGTCCTGTTATCCTGATATGCTGCTTCCAGTTACCACTGCACCCCACACTGTATGGTATTACGTGATTTTGTTTTCAGATTGTTGGAGATAAAGTTACTTCATTATTAATATATATGCACTGTGCATATCCATAAATATTGAATATATACGTGTGTGTAAACCTACTGGAAGTGTTAATAGTTAAGATAAACGAAGTCCATTATTGCAATAAGTGACTATTTCTATGACCCTATTTGCAATAAAAGCAGATTCAATGATATGAGAAAATTGCTAGGTTTCAGAATAATTGAACCAGGCCAGACGAATCCCCACAAAGGCATCATTTACAAAGTACTTTGCTTGTCTAAAATATTTATTCCCACAGAAGGAAATGGAAAAACAGTTCATATGGTTACACGGCTATCCTCTGAGGGTAAAATTGTTTTATCATGTTATGTTTATTTCCTAGACATCTTCCACTGGGGTATTGGAGAAAAAATACTGGCAGTGCAGTTAATTCCTTTGTGTGGACTGTTCATATTTATTCTCTGGAAAGTCAATCACGTTTTGTTCAGGCTTGTTTTGTTTTTCTGCTGAGCAAACACTTAAGCAACCCTTTTCTTGTAAAAACTTATTTGCATGTACAATGTGCACCATTCAATGTCGGTGCTACACAGAGAGTTGAAATGCTTTTGCTTTCCCTCCCATGTAACAAGGGAAGTAGTAGGTTTCTTGATGAAAATGTTGGTGTTGCTCTTTAAGACTGCAGTATATTGTTCGTGTTTAAGGACTACATCAGTAGTTATAGATAATTCCAGTTTGTCTTGTATTGAAAGCCTGGATAGATTTTTACTATTAAATGTTCACAGCAAAATGCTTCCGAGCAATCTACAGACAAAGAATTACTCCCAGCAATTATCCACTGAATAAATCTGAATAATGAATGCATTCACAAAAGTCACTATCTATTTGTGAACAATTAGCCGAAAGAAATAGAGGTGACACTCACAAGCTAAATAATTCATTTATGAATTATTTGTCCAGCTTTGTTTCTGACATATGTTGTGTGAAATGAGATCAAAGCTTAGACGAAAAATTACTGTAAAAAGAAGGGCAATATTAAAGGAAATTCTTCCAGCTTCTAAGGCAGAAATCATCCCACTATTGTAACTATTATTTATTACCAGTGATTTCAGAGGCTAGAGAAGTTATTTTCCTGGATTCTTTTGCTTTAAACATTAGGCTGTGTTTTATTCCTAACGTATATCCAATTCTAGGTTGTTAAACTACAATCAAAAGCACTTAGTACAAATGGAGCTGTCCCCGTTATGAGATTTGAACTCCTGACATCTTTATCCACTGGAACTTGAGTGCCCAGGTAACTACTAATTATTCAAGCATTTACACTCATTGCTATCAATATAATTAGCACATCTTGAGATAAAAATGAGAATGCCACTATGAAATTATCATTCCTGGCATTTAGATAGCAATCTTTCATGAAAACATTTATAAGCTGCCCAATTATTTTTCAGTCAAATGAACAAAAACGTTGTTTACATTTAAGGGGAATCTAGAACTGAAAAGAAATTATTTCTGGCAGCAAAAGTTGTAAATGTTGTTTCCATATGTCCATTTCTTGAATACAACAAATCCCATCAACTTCTGCATAGGGTTTTTTGGGGTTTGACTTTTGGTTGTTTGTTTGGTTTTTTTGACAGAGAGAAATTACGAAAATATCTTTGACCAAATACTTAGAAAACGGTGAAACCTTCCTTTCAATAAAGCCAGGCTCAGTGAAAAAGACAGGAACAAGGTTTTTCACTCAGATCTAAAAGTTGGCAAGCTCATTGCCACGCTCTGCAGGAATAAGAGGCTGCACAAGACCTTCTTTTGTGTCTTGCTGGGTGACTCTAATAAAAATAAATGAGACAATTCCCATGGAGAAAGTCAAAGCGAGATGAGGACTAGAGTTTGACTTCCCTCTTCCCACCTACATCAGTTTTGCTGGCCAAGACAGGTAGGTAAATTCCTTCTTACGTGAATTAGTAGTAAGTGATTATCACAATAGGAGGATGGAGGAGCCAGAGAAGCCAGGGACCATAGTTTGACAGGTTTTGTCACCTTTCTGTCTAGGATCTACTATGAACAAAATTTTGAAGAATGTCTTCTACCCACCAAAATCCATCCTAGATATTCTGAAATAACTTCTGTGGAGCACTTGCAGGACACAGCAGAGAGGGAATTTTGGGAGCACTTCACAAGGCCTGCAGCTGTGAGCTGGTTTCAGCATGAGGAAAAGCCCTCCATCACCCCAATGCACAGGAAAGAGAAGGTAAGGTAACTCTCTCCAGGGAGCTTTTAGACTTGGTGCATTCAGCAGAGAGGCCTAGACTAGCAAAATCTGCTCCTCTCCAGGTGGATACTGATGTGACTAAGGGCAGGCTTGAGGACAGCAGATCCATGCAGAGGCTGAGCTGCTTGAGGGCAGCAAGTCCTGAGGGCTCTGCTGACCCCACATCAGTCACAGAAGCCTTCTCTACTGCTCTGGCCCAGTTTTCTCTGGGGGAGGACCCCAACCCTTTCCATCTATTCACCCGTTCCCCATATCCCTGAAAGGAAGGTTAAATAAGCAGTGAAGCCCACAGAGCAGCCTACAGGTTCCCAGTGCCTGTATGAGTATCTTGCAACCCTTGCTGCACTGCAAAACAAGGGCGAGCCTGAACATGCCATGGGAGAATCCATCCAACCACCTGCTAAAAAACCAAACCATGTACATTACATGCAGCACAGCAAATAAATAGCTCCAGGAAAAGAAGGAAAAAAAATTAAAAAGCACAAGCTTGTGCTTGCAGGGACAGTAAACCAGTATATTTCAGCAGTCATGACAGGTATTTCTGACTAAAAATTGTATATTTGATGATGCTCAGTCTTCAGCATTTGATAAGGGGCTTTGAAAGCCCCTTGAACAATAAATCACCTGTCTTTCTATCAATAATTTTATTATAATATCAGTAGAAATGTCAAATGTTTAAATCCCACTTTATTACTGTAATAATGGATTTAATTTGTAAAACATATAAAGTGAGGCCATAACTGTTCTGGAGGGAGATATCTGTCATCCCACTATATTTATATAATTTCCTGATGGCTTTACCCACATATTTTGCAGAAGAAGGATTAAAAGCAATCCCAGTTGCAGGACTTTTGTGATTGGGAATGGATTCTGGAAAGGAAACCAACATGATCACAGAAATGAAGCAACTGTTATTGAAAAAACCATCCTCAACTGCGCATCCAGGCAAAATAAATATGTAGGTGTTTATCTGTGACTTGCTCCATTGAGGCCCTCTCCCACTGCCAGAAAAGCCCTGCTTCCAGCTGCACAATCAGTATTATCACCATGTGCTATTTTTGGCTCCTGAGTACATCTCCCGTAGCGTCATCCTTCCCAGGCCAGCCCTGGTATGAAGGGTGGAAGCTCTTCTCTCCCCTCCCTTGTCCTCCGTTGCTGCTCCCGTCTGCGCGGTGCCGCTGCCGGCTCCGTCCCCACTGCGGAGGGGTCTCTGGATGCTTTTCCCTGGTCCTTCTCATTTTCCTGGGCAACAGGCTTTCCATCCAAAGCTTCATGTGGAAGGCTTCATGTTGGCATCCAGAGTACATGTCCCAAATATGTCCAGCCTCACTTTCTGACCATAGTGCCAAGGAGCTGCCGGTAAGTAATCTTCTGATGGGTGATGGAGTTCCTGTGTCCAGTGCCTGGAGCTTGTTATAAATGGGTTGTTTTCAGGGTCATACAATTTCCCAGCTATCACTTTGGTAGGTTTCCAGCTCTTGTCACAGTGTGTTAACAACAGGTTTTTGTCTGAGGGCACAGTGCTTCGTTTGTTCTGACACTGTGCAGCTTTGATTTCTGTAAGTTATTAAAGTCTAGTAAATATCGTAAAATTGCTTCATTTTTAAGGTCTTCCTTGGCTAGGTGCTATCCAATCAACCAGTTGTTTTTTTCTCTTCTGACCTGATGTCACTGCTAAGTGTTTGGAAAAGTGCATATGGACAACAACTGCACTTGGAGTTACAAACTTCTTCAAATATAAGGTTTGGTTTCCTTGGTTGTGCCACAGGAGAAGCCCTCATAGCTATAGCCACCCCTAGCTTGAGCTAGGCTATGTCTCCCTAAACCTGTTTCGTTTTACACAGAATAATCAAACATTCATTATGTGAGTAAGTGTGTGTGTGTGTGTGTGGCTGTCACAGAGTGATTGGGGTACTCACCTGGCAGGTGAGAGACCCTGTTCCCAGTGACCACTCCAATGAATATTTAAGTATTACATATTAAGTATTCATAGGAGCAAGGATAGGAGCAGACTTCTGCCACCCCCAAGGGAGCACCCAAACACCAGGCTGTAAAGTCAGTCTTTCTTCCTTTAGCTCAATGAATATTTAATTATTCAAGGCCAAACAAGACAGCTTCAGTGGCAGAGGCTGAGATTCCCTGCTCCCGTGTGTGCACCATAACTCTGATGATGAGGGCATGTGTATAAGAGATGTGGCTTTGCGTTTCTTTGGAGTTAGAAAGAAGTTAAATCCAGGTTTCCCGTACCCTGAATGGGGCTTCCAGCTTCTGAGCTGCTGAATGGAAAACACAGAACTCCAACACACACTGTCCACAGCTATGAGGCAGAGGTGATATGACCCCAAGATCAGAGAAAGCATCCTTATCAGTGATGAGATTGGTTTTATGAATCTCTCAGGAGAAGGAACCAAAGCTGAAGACATTCCTAACCCCATGGCTGTTCCTCCTGGCTGTGCAATGTGCCTTTCTGAGGTTATCCAGAATGTGATGCATAAGAAAACCTATTTATCCCCTTTATTTTGGGGTCTGATACCCCCAGACTATAGTTAATGGGACCTAATCCTTCTTCTGCAGTCCAAGGGGTGGGCATGTGAAATGGTGAGTGTGGGGAAAACATCTGAAGAGAAAAGGCAAAGCAAGGGTATTTGGGTCTAAAAAAGGACAGAAGTAGATAATTGAGGAGTAGAAAGACCAAAACAAGGAGAAAAATATGGATTAAGCAGCAGGCAATCGCTGAGTGGGGAAACAACAAACAATGGGGAAAAAAGGGAGCAGGAACAGTGACCAGAAGAAATAATACCTTTATCTAGCAAAGGAACAGATGGAGGAGATGGAAAAGACTGGAAAGAGATGGAAAAGGAGAAGATTACTTCAATCTTAAAAATAAAATGGGAAGAATCTATGTCCCTCACTTAGATCTTTGAACAGTAGAAAAATTGCCATCTGCTCTCTGCTTCCAGAGGACAGTGGGTGTCTGAACCAAGATGCTTTGGATTAACTTTGAGCAGTTGACTGTGAGAGCATTCCTATGCAGAACAGTAGCTTACTACTGTTATTGCAGCTCTGTTTCTTGTAATTTCAAAGAATCCACAGCATTATGATTCTGTTGTCAAACACTAAATGTGGTTTCCAAGCAAAAACCAGAGCAACAGCGTAACTGTGATCTCGAAGTGCAAATAAATTACCTTCTTGTACCCGTCAGGAGTGTCCAAACCCAAGTCAGCTGCATAGTCCCAGTTGTTGAAATGGCAACACTGCTCTCTGAATGGAATTATTTAGCTCAGAACATTTCTAAGGCGCTCCAAATGATATGGTTCATATATTTCATATCTTATTTATGTTCTTCTAAGAATAGCCCAAGGCTGTTGAGCAGCCACCTTCAGCAAATGTTTGCTACAATTTAGAGAAATCCTTTCTGAACACTTTGCTGCCCATTACTTTAACTAACCTTTTCCCTGAGAGCACAGCTTCAGAGTACTGCAGGTCTATGGCAATGTAGGAATACCCACATTGTCTTGCTGGAAATATTACAGTGGTCTGACCGTGTCCAAGCAGACATGTTACACATCATGTCCTTCGAGGGACACGGTAACATACCCACCAAAGATCAGAACTTCACCCAGATACCTTAACCCTGTTCAAATGGCCACGTGTTTTGTGTTTTGGTCAACTCTTTAGACAGATGACAGTAGCTATCCTCCTTCCATACTGAGGAAAAGGCCACCTGTGGACCAAGCCGTGGGGGAAAAGCGGAGAGCAGAGAGAAGGGTTCGATTTCGTGAGCCTGAAGAAGTCATTGAACATGGTATGCTGAAGCTCTTAGGAATTTTGGCATGACCTTTCTAGCTCTTAACAGCCACTCTGTGTGTCCATATCAGCTTCATCCTCTGATAACGTGATTTGTGATTTTCAGCTCAGCATGGAGCAGAGGATGGATGATTTTTGCTCTGTGCTCTGCAGAACTGCATCTGGTCCCTTTGCCTGCCTGCCCTGGGAGGAGACAGGCTCCTGCCTCGCCCTCAGCTGCTGTCACAGTGACCTCCCGAGTCAGCCCTCACAGGGATCACTGCAGACCATGGGCCTGGCTGAGCCCCAGGGCTTCCCCAGGACAATCTTTCCACTCAGACCAGATTCAAACATAATTATGTCACTGTGGGTAACCAGGATGCCACAGAATACAATAGCAGAGGTCTGAGCCTAGCAGCCAGGATGTAATAACCTATGCCAACGAAGGCACCCAAGGACAGACACAGCTAACAAAACCTCTGGCCTTTTCATTCGTGAGCCAAAATGTTGCAGATGGGGGAACTGGGAGCCACCTTCAGCAGAGGTCTGGCACAAGGATCCAGTTTGCACTTCTGCATGTGCTACATGCTCTACCAAATAAGAATTGGTGTTAACATCTGACTAACTCATCCAACCAAGAAAATTGTATTTATTGTTAGAGAGCTAAAATTGTATGGGTTTGTTATGTCAGTTGGTCAAAACACAGGCAGTAGAATGCTAAAATTTCTGTGTCAGCCACCTGTTTGGACTGCTCCAGCTTCTGAAAATAAGGCTTGGCATCTGCTGATGTGTCTATAAACAGAACTCTCATTTGTTTGGCAATACATTGTTTGGGATGTCTCCTGATGCAGGAGGGGGAAGCTGTTTCTTGATAAGCTTGTTGACATGGCCTGGGCTTTCCCACCAAAGCTGAACTCCTGGAAGGAGTCAGTGAGTCAGCCCTAAATTCCTCAAAGTTCATCTGACTGTTCAAGAGCAGGATTTTGATGGGAGTTGATAACACCCCCAACTCTCTACCAGAGTCCATGCCCCACATCAGCACTGGGAATCCTGCAGTCAGTCCTGTCCAGGGGGACCAGGTTGTTCTCCCACTGTCTCTGACTTCAGCAAAGCCGTGCTGGAACACGTGCAGGGAGCTGCAAGGATGGAGACTACTCTGACTCTTTTCCATGGAGACATGAGAACTGTTCCAACCCATAATTAGTATTCTGTGTTGCAAACAGTCTGTGATTTAGATTATTTGCTGTTTGTTGACACAGTATTATTATCATTAAGGCTGGTAAAATGAAGGTTTCTGGCACCACTGAATTTTTTCCATTCTATGGAGTTTTCATCCTGGATTGTGTCTGGGCCCTGGCTGCCAAGCAGATGCATTTCCAGGATATTGTTGATGAAAGTTAGTCTGACAGTGCTTTCTTAACTTTCGTTCTCTCAGCCTGTTGGTCTAAATCCTTTCCTTTCTAGGAATTATGTGGGAGAGGGAGGGTTTTTAGCAGGAGCTGTTTCCTGACCTCCCTGCAACAGCAGCAATCCTGCCTCTGAATTCTCCCACACAATAATTTTTCCCCACTTTCCTGTAGTGCACCTGCATCTGCATGTTTGCATGGAGTGGGTAGGTCCTCATCCAGAGCAAAGAACGGTGTAAGAGGTTGCCCAGCATCTCCAAGGTGACAGGCAATTTCAGAGGCCCTGCTTGGTTTTGGCTTTTCTTTTTCACCCGCTACCAAGAGACCTTTTCCAGGCGTGTAAGAATATTTTCATTCTGTTTTCTAGTCATTTCCTGCTGTGACTACGTAGTGGGTAAGTTGAATTTTTCACATTATGACTGTGAGCCATCCATACCATTAACCTGAGTTTGCTTTTGCAGCTGGTGGGATGCACTGTGCAAATATAGCCTCCACATACACAGCACTTTGTGCAGTCAGTGGTTGTTGCTTTTTCTTCCCAGCATAAGCAGCACAAGGTGCTGATGAGGTCTGGTGCAGTTTTAAACAAGACGTCTAGTAAGACAAATAGTGGAAACAAAAATTAAATCCCTGAAGCTATTTTTAATTTACATATAATTAATATATTTTATGGCAATAGAATAGGTACAGGTTTCTCACTAAGATATGCAAGGAAAGCACCCCAAGCAAAACAATAGTTCTCCCTGCTGAGTTTTGTATGAGGGGAAGAGACAATTCATTTATATGTTGACAGCAGGGTAGAAATAATAAAAATAATTGGTTTTTTCTGGTTTTTGTCTGAGGCCCAGCAGCCTCAGAGACCCCCAAGCAAGTGTCTGTATCTGGATATTCTGATGATGGTGATAATTTCAAGAGGCCCAGGTCAACATCCAGACCCTTCTGTAGGCAGTGCAGTGAAGGGAGAGGGGTACATAAATACATGTACATATACACATCTATAGTTTTGGGAGGCCAAAAAGCCTCCCAGGCAGATGACCCCATATCCCTCAGCTATTGCTGTTGTCCAGGAAGAGGGGCTGTATGCTCATGACAATGGAGGCATCAGCTAATGCTGTTATTGGGCTGGAAACAAGGCACTATACCCAGAAAAGGGCCCGGTGGAAAAGCAAAGATCAAATATTCTTCAGGGGGCAGTGGAAATGTGTATCCAAGTCAGAAACTGAAACAAAATCTCCTATATCCAGGTACAGTGCTTTTCTCAGATGAGTTGTCATGAGACTGGGCACATCTGTGGCTGTGTGTGCTCTTCCAACAAGCAATTTAACTAACAAATTTAAGCATTAAATTTCTAATTGTAATCTAGAAAAACAAATTTGAATTTCAACACATAGCTGTAGTGATGGGCTGAAGCTCTTGTGAGCATAGCTCATCACCATTTTGCAGGTGGAATTACTCTTTCACTTTCTTTTTTTCTGTTCATGGATTGAACATATTTCCTAACTGAGGGGATGTAAGGAAAGCCCAGTTTTACATTTGAGATCACCACGAAATTTCATGTGGAAAGTAACTTTTTCAAGATGGAAACAGGTTACAAGAGCTTCATATAAAAGAGTTGATGTGGAAAGCTGTTCAGCTTCCACAGGAAGTTTTCCCTGCTCCCACGTGTGCTCATCAGCTGAGCCCCACGCTGGGAAAGGCAGGTGGGCACCCAGTCAAGAGCTGTAGCCTGTGGTGTGGGAAATCTCACAAGGGAAATACCAACTCACAACTCACAAATCTCTGCAAAAACCAGGAAGTGGTGAGCAATTCCCTGGCTAAACACCTTCATATCAACCATTCTTAGAATAATGCCAAATAAACAAATTTATAAAATCTGAAGTCTGCACATGGATAATTTGCAAACAGAAAGAAGGGCTAAATTCAAATGAATAAATTACTTGCTGCAAATAATTCACTCAGATCTATTACGGGACATTGATTTGGTTTCTGGTTAGCTGTAAAATGACTGCCTATTAACATTTTACCTTTTCCCCATACACTTTTTGATACATTATTATGTGTTTCTGGCTTGGTTTTATGACTTTTACCTTCCTCTCTGTACATCTGTGTGACAGTTTAATTGACTGGTGTGTATTCCAGGGCTCGGAGTGGAAGCTAATTTAAATATGTTACAGCTAATGTTGGCCCTTTACCCATAATAATACACTCCACATTTTTATCTCTTTATTGATTAAGTGCATATGGCAGGAAAATAGCTGCACACTATGGGTTTCATTCAGGAATGAATTTGGCTTTATACTGCATGTTTAATACTCTAAGTGCTCTATGAAAGAGTGCCGACTGTGCAGTGGCCATGCAGTCAGACAGAGCAGCCAGATCTGAATCAAACTGGATCCCCAAGGCCCAGGGATGGATACAAGCAGGCAAGGACTGGGACACAGCTGTCAGCAAGCTGAAGGCAGCCCTCCGATTTCCACATGTGTGCTGTGCCTGACCTGGGACACTTTAAACATATTTGAAAAGCATTTTGAAGGCAAGAAAAATGTTTACAGTATCCTCCTGCTGAAGAGCAAGTGAAGAGGATGCTCTGGTGTAATTAGCACACATAGTACTCAGAGAGTGGTTAAAACTGCCAGAGCTTTCTGAACATGCCTCTTGGTTAATGGAGCCGTGTTTGGGTTCTTTCCACAGTTAGCAGGAGTCCCAAACAAGCTGAGTTATCAGGGAAAAGGATAGAAATCTATAGCTTCTCTTTTTTATGGAGCATTTGTGAACATTCAATAATTAGACCCAGGTGCTTCATATTCTCCTAGTATTCAACTTAACTTTTAGTGTAAACGTATAAAAAATAATTGCTGGAGGGGAAGTTGAGATCATGTATTAGCTATGCTAATCCAGTTCTTATTGTATATAATTAAACTCTTGAAATGCTCCATTAGATGATATCTTTTATACTCACCACCCTCCATCAGGAGGTGTGACTCACTATCACTTAACTGATGCCTACGGAAGTGCTCACCACCAGAGCCCTGTGTACCCTGCTGTTCCCAGAAAACTGGGACAAAGGCATCAGCAGGGGATCAAATTTGGGAAGTGTTTAAGATGGCACTAAAATAATGCTGCTCTCTTTTTTCTCCTCATCACCGTTCAGTGGATGACAGGTCATCATCTGGATTGCCTGTGCTCCTGTGGCTCTCGTTTTGTGCAGTGCTGATCCTTGCTGTGAGTCTCTACTACACCAGTATGAAGCAAGATGTCAAAGTCCTGGAGGAATTTCAGTCCAGACTTGTTATCTTCTTCCTTCACGTAAGACACGTTGCTCAGAGATGCTGGACTTGGTTTATGAGGCAGTAGCAGTGTCCTCCAGCCTGACACTGCTAAGAAATGTCACTGCAAAACTCCCAGTCTACTGCAGCCACATGCAAAGAACACATGAGCTTCCACCTCAAAGAGCAAGAAGATCACACCTGCTGTGCACCATCCAGCAAATACTTGTTCTCCTTTTTCCTTCTTTGTTGTTTTTTCTTTTATTTCACATCAATGAACATTCATACTAATGCCTTGAGGTCTCACCAAACTCCTACTCCATCACCCTGAACAGCAAACAGGTATCTGGATTTTGTTCCCCAGAGTTTATAAGCTGCTGATATGGGAGCAAAAGCAGAGAGAGAGATACATTGATCTGTGCAGGCAGCAGCAGCAAGCTCTGAAGAAAAGTCTAGTGAGCCTCAGGTCAAGGCTTTAGATATCAAAGCATCTTTCTCCTCAAGTCCCCTAAGAATTACTCTGCAAAGGTCAAAATAAAGCTGAGCTATTGCACAGACACTGCTCTGGTGGCCAAAGGCTTGGCAAGCTGCTATATTTATGCACATAAAATAATTATTAGTAAAATCCCAGCAAATGGCTTTCCTGTTTCCCTTCATGCACTTTTTTCCTCCATGGGCAAAAGCTGTTTCTTAATGCTTCACTTGACTCCCAGGTGTGAAAAAGAACACGGAAACTCATTTAAACAGAAAATAGTTTATTTGCCTAACATAATAAATAGCAGCACTGAAACCCAGGTTAATCATCAAATCAGTAGTTTGGTCTTCTGGGTTTGATTCAGCCCATAAACCCCACAGGTTGACATACAAGATTTATGATAGTGCTTGTTTTCAGACAGAGGTTATGCCTGGGTGTTCAAGGCCTTGTATCATGGCAATATGGACTGCTTGTGAAGGTGTGGGGTGCACAGTTCCTTTATCACTCTATTGTCTCACCATGCTGTGCATTTCTCTGAAAGGAATCCTTTTAATGGAGATCATGTGAAACGGTGCTCTGGGTATCTGAGAGGAGAACAAATGACTGCTAGTTCATGACCTTCAAAGAACCAGAAAATTCAGCTTTTTAGACCTTAGCTTCTGCTCGGGTAGCACCTGATATGTGCTTGGGGTTATTTTGTATGGTAAGCTTGACATCAGAATCCATAAGAGCTGAAGTAAAGGAAAAAGGAAAAAAAATGGGGGGAAAAACCACTGCAGAGAAGATGAAGAACTCTGCAAGACCTTGGCTTGAGTTCCCCTGCCATTGCAACCATCAAAAAGAAAAAATGGTGCTTTATTTTTAGTTATTTTTTAAAAAGAGGGCCATACATCTGCCCCAGCAACCTTCTTCCGAGCAGCCCAAGGACTTTAACCAGGAGAGGATAAACTGAAACACAACATGCAACCTTCTCTCAGGAGAACAGGGGGCAGCAACTTGATTGAGAGCAAGACAGAAAAATTGCAGCCCAAGACAGAAAGAAGTGCCTTCAGTGGCTACTCTCATGGCCCTCCTAAGCTGTCAAAGCCACAGAAGTTGCGTTGGACACAAGCTGGCCTGGGAAGCAGAGGCTGCTCTGGTCTGGGAAGCAGAGGGTGCTGCAGGAGCAGTGTTTGGCTCAGGGGTCTGCGTGCAAACCACCCAGGTACCCCAGCTCAGAGGGTAAGTCCCACCGCTGCTTCCCTCCCCTCACCACTGTCCCAGCCCTGCTGTTTAGGTAATAAAGAAGAAAGGTTTTAAACCTGTGTGCTGGTGAATCTCTGGGGAAAAGGTTTTTAGGTTGGTACCTGCATGGGGCAAGGGGGTCATTGCAAGTTCTCTCTGCATCTTTTAATGTTTATGTTCTTCTTAATGTCCTTGTAGAAAATCTTTGGCAGATCAGTGGTGTTCCTTTTTGGCTCTGGACTGTCTCTAATTAGGACTTAGGAGGGAAAATGTGGAGGTGGTGTGGAGACCGTATGTGTGCTCACCTTCCTGCACAGCTCCCCAGGAGATGGACACAGGACCACCGTTCCACGGAGCCTCCTTTAAGTGGAAAATGTCCACGTTCCTCTTGTTGGGGCCCAATTTATTGGTGTGAGTGAGAACTGCTATCGCATCTGGGCTGTCAGGGATATTTAGCAGAGGAACAGCTATTCTTGGCTTTTGTGTTGACTCTGTTTGGGACTGTTTTGGGCATGGGAAAAGGCAGCACTTGAGTTATCTTGAGACCACTGCTGAGGTCTCACCGTGGCTTTACAAGGTCTCGTGGGTCAGGATTGTTTACTGTGGTCAGTCAGATACTTGGCAGGCTGCAGAAAGCCAAATTAAATTTGCCTTGAAGTCAGAAGGTTAGAAATAAATAAAAGCTAAAGCCTGTTCCTGGGAGAGTGGTGGCATCTTTTAGGTGAAGAAACTGAAGCTAAGAAAGCCATTGCATGTGGGAGTGAATGAAGTAGGTCAATAACATGACTGGGAACAGGACAAAAATTCCAGCTCCTGGGCCTGCATTTCTTTACTGCTGCACAACTTCACTGTGGACTTACCTGTTTTATTTCCTTCTGAAGCTCTTTTTCCATTCATCCATCCTGTTTAAATGCACACAACCACTTTTGCCTCTCTGCCCCTTCATTCTTTAGCCGTCACAGCTTTATCCCCACTGCTGTGAGCTGGACATGATTTATCCTTATCCTTGTTCAAAGGTGTTTTTCTGGGTGTGACACCTTTGTGAGTTTGAATCTCTAAAGTTACAAAAAGTCATCTGTGTTGGATAATAATCCCCTTGCTGGCCATGCTGGGCAATATTTCCTTTCAGTACAACTCCTGAGAATTTCTCAATAGAGGTAAAAAGAAGAGGGATTACATCATTTATTGCAAACAGTGGAGGTGCTCACCTTAATTCACACTGGAGCCAGCTTGGTGAATTGCTTCAGAAGTCAAAAGTCCTGCAGCAAACCAGCTCTGGGCAATTGTACAATGAAGCTTGGAAATGGCCATGTTTTAGATATAAAGGACTGAAAGAGAGAGTGATGTAGGACAGGACCCTCGAAGCAGACAGTGGGTAGGAAGGATTCCCAGTGGCAGTGGCTGGGGTGGCAGGAGACAAAGGGCCAGGGCAGAGTAGCAGGTCTGTGCATGACAAAGGACTAATGGCAGTCCCTAAGGGTAGGAGTGCTGCTTAAAATCCCGACTGCAGTGAGTATGTAAGTAATACACAACAGAAACAAGCAGACCCCAGCAGAAGGGTAAGTGTTGTTTTGACAGCGTTCAGTACATTCCTGCAGTGTGAACGGATGGAGGGCAGCTGCCAACACCCTCTTCAGGCACATCAAGAGCACCTGATTGCAGCAGCAGGCGTATCCATACCCATATGATTACAGGAGATGGAAAAGGACAGTGAGATGACACTGGATGTTTCTACATTAACCTTTTGATGCACTCAGCATTAGCACCAGGTAAAAGGCAGTCCCAAAGACTGCCTCGAGTCCCCCTCCTTCTCTTCATCTCTCCAACCCTGATAGTCTGGAAATGAGCCCATAGAAGCAATTGTAATTGTCATTTCTGCCTTTTGCCACTTAGAAGCAAGAAGAAGAGCTGGCAGCTTGTGACTATAAAAAGGGTGTTACTAGCTGCCCTCAAGGAATAACTCAGGAACCTCTAAGATAATAGTGTGGACTTGTTTCTTATTAATTCCTTGCTCCAAGATAGTTGTTGGGAACCTTTAGGCCCACCTCTGAAGAGAGAGCTACATGAAGAAAATTAACCAGCTGGCATTTAGAAAATTAGCCTGTCCATGCAGCCTGTGGTCCCCCCGTACATTTGGTAACAAACTGCCTTTCAGCTGCATGTTGACACAGGACCATTTTCTCCTTGTCTCCAATGGCATTAGGGTGAACTGCTGGAAGATGGTACCAAAAGGGCTCAGGCAGCTTAGGATGGCTGGGCATTCCCTTGACTATATAAGTCATGGCATGGAGATGCTGAGGAATGAGTACAAAGATGTTACCACTGACTTTAAGAACATTTTTTTTTATCTTACATTTTAACAATTTTAACTCACCTTCAAAGAACAGGCCCAGAAATACTGACTTTTCAAATAATTTATTTTTATATGTCACCAAATCATAAAAAGCCGACGCATTGTTCAGCAAAAAGCATCAATATATAAAACACATTAACTCATTATCAGTAATGCTGGAGTGTACCACGTACACTGAACCCAGTCCAGCTCCTACTAAAGCCAGAGGAAACTCAGTGACTCCACTAGCAGAAGGATTGAACTCAGCATTTTTCTCTGCTGGCTGTTTACAAAGGGCTGTATTAAAATGCTAGTAAAAAGCTTCCCTTTTGAGACTGTATCAAAACAATAATAAACCTCATTTCCTTTCTGGTTTTGTCAAACACATGCAATTAAAGCTCCAAATCAGCAGTCATTATACTGCAAAAGACCATACAAATCAACAGAGATAATATTCAAGACAGGCCAGGCTCTACCCTCAGCTTGTGTGGACTGGGGTGGCTGCTCACAGGATAATCTATATACACTGGTGAGGGATCTGCTCCTCAACTGCTTTCAGTGGTTAAACAAATTAGGAAAATGTGTTCAGTTTTCTCCCCAAATACCCATTGCAAGAACCTCTTTAGCAGCGTAAAAAAAAAGAAAAAGGAAAAAAAGGTAGCTAATCTATAGACTCTTATAAAGCTTTTCCCAGGTGGCTACAAGAGACAGTAGCCCATGAATACATACATCAGAGGACACATATTTCAGAGAGGCTGAAATGCTTTCAGCCTCTGCAGTGACTTACAAACAAGAAAGGTCTGATTCAGATCTTTGCAAGTGGTTACACACAAAAACACGAAACCTTTTTAAAACTATGAGCTACATTCACAAATGCCCAGTCTGTAGAGATTTGGGAACAGTCCTTCCCCTTGCAAGTCACAAGCTGCACTGGACAAAGGGCCAGTGTAGGATATCTGGATCTGCTTTCCTCCAAATCTGGTGGCAATGTCAGCACCTTTGCACCAGACACCTGCACAAATGGCTCTCTCCAGAAGCTGACTTTAGGTCAGCACACGCTTCAAGAGGATGCCCTGCAGTTTGTGAAGACACACTAGCAGGTAGGGGCTGAGCAGGCCAAGCAAAGGCTGAAATTGGTGTCAGTGCTGCTCCCTCATATCACAGCCTGAAAGCTGAAATCCCTCACAGGAAATGCACTAACTGCTCATTATCTATTTCTGTTCAGATTGATGCCATTGTCCTGCACACCTCAGCTGTCCTTGTCTCTGGCAGGAAGAGATGTGAGAAACAAGGCCCAATCAGCCTGATAGAAATAAAACCCCTCTGAAGTTTGCAGGAATGTTTTTGAAGATGAAAGTATCCAGAGGGAGGAGATTCAGTGTACCCGTTCGGGTTTTTTTGTTATTGTAGTTTTGTTTTGTTTATAAACCCTGAAAAACCTCTTGGGAGTGTACTTCAGATCACAATATATTGACTTCTCAGTTGTGTAGCTTTGGGCTGTTTTAATCAGAGAGTGTTTGACCAGAATTGCTCTGATACCACCAGTCTGCCCTGGCTGTGGACCCTGATGCAGTGGTCCCCCCCTGGAAGGATGCTGTTCAGCACAAAGCTCAGCATCATTGAGCAAAGGGGCTGCCTGCTGCTCTCAAAGACTGTGGTTTAATGAGGAGACTGACAGCACCTTATGAAGTCAAATGCTGGACCCTGCTCCAACAACCAGGGTTAAAAATGTTGCGGCAGCCTAGAAAGTGGAATGGATTAACTGATGCAGTCCAGATCCAGCGTGCTGCAGGAACATGTGCTGTGTTTCAGACACAAACTCTTGGACTTCACTGTTACCAGAGAAAAATAATTCTCTCTGCTGCAGGACAGATGGGATGAGGAGTTCTGGACTGTGTTATGTGGGATACCATGACAGTTTTCAAACATTTCCCTGCCTTAAAATCTATGGTTTAACATAGCACTCGTCTAACTCCACCAGGTTCCTGGAGAGACTGCTGGCACCAGCCTTGGAAACCTCCCAGAGCAACACATCATCTAAATCAGGCCTGGCTTATGTAAAGGGAAGGGTTCAACGATCCAGAGACACTGAATGAGAACAGGGAAAAACCTTGACTGCTTTTCTTATTTTTTGACAAAATTTGCCATAGAGACTGCAATTTTCCTCACCCTCATAAATACTCTTCAGAGCCTGTATACACACTGGAGTCAAACTTGCCTAAATCTGGGGGGAAACAAGGGGAAAATAAGGAGGAGATGAAGAGTAGTTTAGCCTCAGGACTGTTTACTCACTCATGTGGGAAATCATCCAGGATATCAACGGTACTTACAAATCATCATTCTCACCTTCTGTCAGGTTGTCTCAACCCTCACTTTACAACACAGTCGAGTGGAAAGGGGGAACAAAACCTTCTCACATTGGGTTTCCACTATATACAAATAATTCCAGCTATTTCAGTGAGCAGCTCTTGTTTCCAAGTAATTTATCTCCTTGATAAACACCAGAGCCACCACGCTAAACCATTGTTATTTAGGAATTTTGAGCCAAGTAGAAGAGCTCCAGCAGGAGTATTTGAGGGGGATCAAGGATAACCTTTCATGTCTAACAAATTGTGGTTGTTGGCTTTTTATTTTGGTGAGAAAAAAATAAATTAAAATATCCCAAAACAAAATGAAATAATTATTTGACCAATGCAAAGGGCTATTCACACAGTATTTCTCAAGTACTTATGCTCATTTTTTAGCAGTGAGGATCTTACAGGCAGCTAATAAGCATTAAATCCTAAATCCTTTGGCTGTCTATGGAAATGGGATTTAGACTCTCACATGGATTCAGGTTTTTTTCTCTACTGTGTACAATAACAGTTCAAGCAGTTATAGCAGCTATGAGAGGCAGAGAACTTTAAGCACTCAATGAATACATTCACATTAATCCATGTTTGCAATAGCAGTTCAATTACACTCTTTGGCATGAACAAAAAAACTAAAGAGAAAGCATGGCTATGTTAATACTCTCCCCAACAACAGACTGGAAAGACACTATTCATTAAGAGCCTGCACTGAAATAAGCAGCACTTCCTATATACTGAGTACATTTTATTCTAACATCTGAGAAACAAATGTTAAGTTTTCTGAGAGAGTGCAGCTCCCTCCTACATCAGGAGAACATCAAAGGGCTGTCTTCTATGCAGTTCTTAACTTCATAAATCACTGAGTTGAATTTTGCCATTAAAAAAAAAAACAACATAAAAAAATACCATTTAAGTGCGTATCTGTGAGTACTAAAATACAACTCAGGATAGTTTTCCTCCTTCTTATGGAGGACAAAAATAGAAACATGTACTTCAAGACATTAGTGCCATGAACAGAAATAGTTCTAAAACAATTTCTGTGCTTATGAAGTTACATGAACATTTTGTCACTGCAGGTAGAACCTTCCACTCCTCCCAGATTGCCTGACCAAAAGGAAAGGACGTTTGTGGTCCCCAAAGCAAACGTTCCAAGAGATAAAAATGGAATATTTCCATCAGCAAAGGAAATGGTCTGAGGCACAAATTGAGGATCTGGACACAGCCAGGATTCTCATTTGCTTAAGGATGCTCGGGCCATTGATATAGAAGAAAAAACAAAAGTTTTCTCATAATCCAGATTGGTTTTTCACAAAACGGTGTCAGTCTTTCCAGCATAAATTACTGTCTGGATTTTCATTAAAATTATAATTTAAATGGTAAAAATTATTTTACCTGCAATATGTTTGGGAAGGCTTTGGAGAAGGGAGATGACAAAACCCACAAACACCCAATAGCAGGTTTGTGTGCAACATGACTGTAAAGTGTGAACTCTTCTTCCTTGCAACTCTGCTTCCATCCTGAACACTATGTAGGTTAAATCATCAGTGCTCCATACTGGGGAGTGAAGGCCTTGAAGGGAAATCTGGCTCTGTTCCTAACTGGACTAATTTAGGCTAACTGCAGGGCATTACTCAGATACAGGGGAGGGATTAAAACACCTGCAAACCTGCATTAGAAACTCATCTCAGCCTTTGGGAGGTTGTGCACCGGCCAGTGCTTTCCTACTCTGCTCACGTCAAATGCACCTCTGGGTATCATAACCATTGTCATTGCACGAGTCCTAATGCTAAGTAAGTAGAAGGAAGTGTAGAAATTTAAGGCATCCTAACAACTACTCCAGCCTAAGCTGCCTGTTAAGAGAAGAGCCTATATCCACAACACAGAAGAGCAGTGGAACTATTTCTGGCACTTACCTGTGTACATTGTACACACAGAATGCTTTTCTGTACACTCAGTCATCCATCACTGATTATTCTAACAACCCCTTTTTTAAGGGACCATAGAATTGCTGCTATAGCACAAATGTGTCTTTCAGTCTTTACAGTAAATCATCATGCTCCTACTTTTGTGATTCTTATTGAAATTTCCCAGCTGAAAGATGCCTCATGAGTTACTGGGATAAGATGTTTTGAGCATTAATGCACTCATGAGGAAGTTCTGTTCCAAAACGTGCCTGCAATTGTTTCTCCATTATAAAAAAGAGTAATAAACAGCATTGATCTAAAAGCTCAGATAACACTTCTTAGCTTAGATTCTTCTAACCCAATGAGGACTGATGGCAGGGAATTGGTGGGGAATTTAACCACAGATGGTAGCCAGGGAATATATTTGATACAACAGAATAACTGTGTGGCAACATCCTGGTACCTTGGAAAGGCCACTAAGCTTTTTCCCCTTCCACCACATGACAATAAATAAATATGAATATAAGTATCACACAGTGTCCCAGTTCTTCGAATACAGCTCTTGCCAGAGTGTTCCCAGAGGCCTGCCTTTGGACACAGAAAATTAAAAGTATTGAAATGTCACAGAAATGCAACATTTGACTCACCCCCATGATGTGCTGGCTGGCAATGGATGACTAAAAGCCGACGTCAGAAATGTTCAAAAGAGAGAAGTGCGTGAGAGACAGCATAGGTAGGTATGTATGTGTGCATAAATTATATCACAATTCTAACACATTTTCAGCTTGGCATCACCAGCTTGGCTTGAGCAGTCAAGCTTTAGAACAGGTTGCAGAAAACTCAGTGCAAATAAAAAACGCCGAGTGCATCCAATAACTGGGAGTTGCAGGATAGCCTTCCTCCCCTCGGGTCAGCCAGAGAGCTTCTCACTACATGCTCTGCCTTCTGACTCAGACAGGGGATTCCATCAAAAACAGCTTTGCTTTTAAGCATCACTGATGCTTGCAAGTGGGTACCACCTTCACCCCACCTGGTCAAGGCAGGGAAGCTGTGAAAAACAGACTGATATTCAAGTGGGACTCATAGAAGAGCTTCAGCCTCTTTTCATTTGGCATGGCAACTCCAACACCAAGACCAGTGTTTGCTCCTTCTCATGGAAGCGGAAAGGAGGGAAAAGACCTTGAGACAGGAGAGGTAGAAGGGAGCATGAGCTCCAGAAAACCTCACCCATAAGCAGCATCCTCTCTTTCAGAACCAGAGACAAGGCTTGAGCCCTGGTACCTCAGAGCAAGAATCACAAGAAGACACTTGTTATCTTCTGCCTCAAAGTTCTTCAAACCCTCAGGCAACACCAGGAAGAGTGGTCCCAACCCACATGTTACTTCAGCCTAAGCCTGATTTGGCAGATAGATAAAATATATTATACAAAGCAGCAGCATGGTTCCACACAAGGAGTAAGGCATGCACTGAAGTAATCTGTGGGAAGAGACATGACTGCTGAGTCAAAGTGAGACTGCCTTTTACAGCTGGAGAAACTGGGAAAATACAGGAAGCAGGCTGACTTACAAGACTCATGCTCTTCAGGGTATGAAGTAGTTCATTCCCGGGCAATGGGCTCAGGTACTTGCAATCTGCACTATATCTCCTACTAGAGACAGAGTAATTTAGGTTGAAAAAAGACCTCTAGGATCAGCCAGCTAAACCATTAACCTGGCAATGCCAAGGCCACCACTAAACCATGTTGCTCAGTGCCACATCTCCACTTCTTTTAAATACGTCCAGGGAAGGTGACTCCACTGCTTCCCTGGGTAGCCTTCTCCAGTGCTTGACAGCCCTCTCAGTGAAGAGATTTTTCTTAATATCCAAACTATTAGACCAAATGAATAAAAAAAAAGGCACTCCGACAGTCCTGATATCTGAATTTTAAATTGGTATTAATTAACTTGATCTCTGACTCCCTCTCCAGGAGCCTCCTCTGATGTCAACTCCCAACTACAAAAAAGCCACCGCTGCAAAGCTTTCACAGCAATTGCATTCTCTTGTGGGCAGAAATCATGCTGAAGAGCAAGACCTCCCTCCAGAGAGCTGTGGCCAGCTGGGGTTATAAGCAGTGTTCACAGGGCTGGCTCACTGCTTATAGCCCATGGAGGGTTTTTCCTCTAAACCTATGAGAACATTTTGGCAGTTAAATACAATGTCAGATTTTATGCCCTAAAATGCTTAATAATGGAGGGATTTGTCATGACATCAAATTCTGTTTCAATGAAATGCTTAAGCTGGTACTTAACTAAGCATCAGAGAGTCCCCAGAAGACAACAGTAAATCTGCATGGTTGTGCTAACCCCAGGCTTGAGCTCTGACGTGGTAGAAGCCTGCTGTCTTCTCTCCCCTCATTCTGATTTACCAGGTCATATAATCATGTGTGGTTTGCACTTCTGTTGCAATAAATTCAGCCTCAACTCAAACACAGGTACTGCAGGCAGCGTCAGTGTACTCCCAAAAAATCTTCTTCCGTCCAAACTTAGTTGTTTGCTTAAGTTTTCTGCTGATTTGGGGTCTTCAGTGTAATGTGTACCTGGGGATAAATGCTTAATTCTAGTACAACTTCTCTGCCATGCAAATCCCACACTCCTCTGAGTGACTCCTCTTATTATCAGATTAATTATCAGATCTACCTCTGATCTCAACATCCACTTGATTTGTTGAAGCACTGGCCAAGCAAAACTGAAAGCAACAACACAGTCACCAGTGAGCTTTGTGTAAATAGCAATTCTTCTTCCTTTTCACAGCAAAATTCATCTGCCCTGGAACTCCTGCCCATGAGAGGGGAGAATGGACCCATTCAGCACTGAACTACCTGTAAAATAACTCAGCTCTTTGAACTCCTCTCTATGTTTATATATAGAAACCTACACTGCAAATGCTTATAGTAATTTTGCATACCTGTTATGAAATAAATATCACAAATAAATTCTAATACTCAAAACAGAATAGTATACAATGTTAGGGACCAAGTTACATTTATAAATGCACAAGCATTAATACTATCTATTCAGCTTAATTTCTCAATATGCAAGCTTCAGCAATTGCTAGCTACACTTCACTTCAGGAGTCATAATAAATGCTGGTCATGCCAAAATCTAAGAAGAAACAAAACCACAAAAGGTCTCCACCATCCTTCTATATTATACACAGTTTTTGACAGATGCTGTAATAATACATGGTTTTGTGGAACTCATTAACACTGTCCAACATTAAATATCAAGCCTGAAACACAGGTCTCTATGTTCTAAATAAAATCAGAGCAGGAGCAACGTTTGTCAGCACTGCGCCCATAGACAGCGAAAGCAGAGACAGCGAGAGCCCGCACCCGAACCAGAGCTGCAACTTCCCGGGACAAAGAGAGGACAGGGGCAGCTTCACTGGCAAAAGGGAGGAGGGGGAGAGAGGAGGGACTGAATGCAGCTCCAGTTACAATTACTGTTGAAGGATAGTTTGAAGAAAAAGCCTGGATGCTGTAGCCTGGTCTTGCCAGCTCTGTCCTCAAAAATGGCCCCTTTTCCAAAAGCTAGCGATGGCATGGGGGAGCTCTGCTGGCAAGGGCAGGTTACAGATCCTGCCTGCACAGGGCAGAAACTTTGCTATGCCACAGGCACATAGGGCAGTTCATTCTCTTTATCCTAATATTAGTATTTCTGCCAACAATTTCTCATGGAGGAAGTGAGTGATTCACACGTACATTTCACCTCAGGAAAAGAAAAGATCTCACATGCTCAATACCCTGACTCAACTTCAGCTCACACTACTGAATAATAAAATCTAGATCCTGCCCTGGAAGTTTTCTTACACTTTAGATCATGCCACTTTTGTCATCTTGCAAAGAGGATCGTGAAGGGGATCTTCCTAGCAACAGCTCCTTCTCATGGATCAGGCTATCTAGCAGGTCCTCCTGTCTGTAGTTGTGATAAACCTTCAGGAAAGCCAGAATGGTAATTGCCAGCCAAGTCAGCCAGGCAGCCCAGAGACCAAACTAGAGAAAGAAAGAAATCATGAAGAGGTCAGTACAGTATTGTAAAAACAAAGTCAGCTGTCCAGGTGATTATCAAAACCTCAGCTGGACTGAAACCCACGGAGTCGCGCCAAGTTAAACCCAGGGAGGTCCTAAGTTCTTCATGTAGAGGAGTCACTTTTATGGCATATTTCTTACCTAAATGCTGATATGCCTGAGCTCGGCTTCTACATGCCAATGCTGGCAAGGAAGACACAAAACTGGCTCATGTCCAAGAGGCACAGTTACCTTCAAGGAATGCTCCAGGCAGGCTAATGCCTCTTTCCATGTGGGACAACATGAGTCTTTGTAAGGGTGCAGCCCTGCAGGGATGGGACTATTGTCCCTGCAAAATTAGTATGTGCTCACATCCCAGTGGTCACTGACTCTGATCATTGACTTAGAGCTAGAATGTTCAATAGAAAGGTCTGACAGCCTTAGAGGTCTAATTCTCATGGATTCATCAGAAAACAGCCCTATCTGAATGAATTAATCTTTGATTATTTCCAATGGTCTGATATTTATACAGCTCAACTGATCTCATTTGAACTCAAGGAAGGCAGAACTAGGAACCCCATGATGTGGTGCAGGTCAGAAATTATTTTGAACAGTAATGAAGAGATCCAGGACAGCAGAGTGCTGAAACTTTTGCAGACCTCATCCTTTGGATAAGCAATGAGTTTTCTGTCATGATTAACAAGATCAGGGTGAGGCTTTGGCATGTCTGTATTCAAAACTGTCTATTTTGAACTTAAAATGTGCCCATCACTAGCATTCTGATTCAGCACATAATGAAGTCAGTGGAAACATTCCCATTGATTTCTGAGGAATGGTAGTTCAGCTCCAGCAATCCCAGGTCAATAAGCAAATGGCAAATGAACTGGAATAGAACCATGACTTAGTCTGACCTACCTGTGCAATAGCAAACTGGTCATAGAAAGCAGAGTTTTCCAAGTTCAGCTCAAGATCTATATCCTGCAATTCTTCACAGCTACCCAGAAAGCAAAAGAGATTCCATGAGAACCAAATATAAAATGAAACAACATATTAAATGTATTTTGAACAGTCACAACAGCAATTCTATCGAAGGATATTTAAGTTATTGCAATAATCAGGTTGTTTGCTGATCTTCTCTAAAACTAAGATAAAAATTTCTTTCTTTTACAAAAAAAAGAAAAAAGTGCAGTTATGTAAGTGATAACACAAATCTTCCATAAGTGGAATTGTAATAGTTACTATGAACACAGCATCCTTAAACCCCTCTTTCCCACTACCCCCTCGCCTCCCACAGATTTGCCCCTGGCATCACCCCAGGTTGGTTGTTATGAAACAAAAGTGTATGATCCTCTGTTACCTTTTGACTTCATCAGGAAAAGTCTCAGAAGAAGGAATTGTGTTTTTGTTTCGGATGCTCCAGCAAGGAGATGATACTCTGATGGTAAGATAGAGGCTGCCTACAGATTTTACAAATAACTTGGACCATTATTGATGTGAAAAAAATCCCAGGATTTTGAGGTTGTCATTCTATCTCTTGGTTGATTTCTGCAGCCTCTTCTCTCTCCTTTTCAGTGCTGTCGGTCATCTTGGGTTCTTACCCGAATATTCGATTAGATGGTTTTTGTAAACGAATTTTTAACCGAATATTCGAATAATTCGATTAATCGTTGCAGCCCTAAACAGAACATTCACTATGGCATTTTACAACATATGACAATGTGCAACATAAATGTATGCTTTAAGTAGTACATTTATTCAATATCATATGACATAAAATGTCACCTTTTCTTCTCTCTTCATCATTATTTGTTTGATAGGAGCAAATCTTCCTCAACTTATCATGTTTCCTATAAGGAGCATAAGCATTGTGGGATACAGTGGACCATTTTAGGAGCTGTACATTTTGTGACTGCAAGAAAGCATCAGCCATCTGTACTTTCACTTACAAAGTGCTTTCCATTCTGTGGCTCTCAGGACATCCACAGCACCGCTACAAGGCCAGGATCTCTACCCCAAATTTTTTGTCTGATGATGAGCTGTGGCACAGGCGGGATAAGCGACTTGCCTGGTGTCACACAGTGTGTTGGGGGCAGAAACAGGACTGCAAGCCAGCAGCCCTGACCCCCAGCCCCCTGTCCTGCTCACAAGGCCACACTCCCCCATTCTTAGAAAAATTCCAAATCCAGCTCCCCTTTGGGAATAAAAAATTTTAACATAATGGATTTCTTTTTCACATGATCATGATTCAGACACCGCAAAATATGACGGAAGCACTTTTTTTTGTGGGCTTCTAAATAAATGAAAAGAAGTTTGATTTGCTTTTTTTGTTCCACGTGAAAAAAACTGGATTTTCATATTACAGATGCCTTCTCCCCCTTGCTCACCTTGCATGTAATAACTACACTTTGTAACACCACAGTTCAATTGTGCCTATATGAAAAAAAAGAGAAGGAAGAAAATGTATTCTTCAATACTAACCTATTTGGCATGCTTCCTTTTTCGGTAATTGCATCACACCACATGTTAAATCCTACACTCACTATAGTGCTGGCAATAAACGTGATGAACACCACAAAGGCGCTGATCAGCAGATTCAGGAAGGCGTAAAAGAAAGAGCTGTAATAAAAGGGAAGAAAAATGTAACTCATAAACAGCTGAAACACAACATCAGCAGTCTCTGTAAGCAGCACAGAGTGGGCACGAAGATATCAGCTTCCATTTGAAACACATCTTCTTTAATTAAGAACACCTAATACATTGAAACACTATGGACTTGATTTTGAGTCACATTACCTTTGTTCGCAAATGCTTTTAATCTCGATTTCTTTTTTAACCATAAGAGGATGTGGCTTTATATACTAAGTGGTGATTGTTCATACACAGTGTGGCTTTCATTAGCTGTAATGATGAAAATCACCATTGTTAAAACAAATGTCATTAGCTCAAATTATGTAGTAACTGGAGCTAAAATTATTTTGTGACTTAAGTGATAATTGGGACAAAAATTGCTTAGGAGAGGGAAACCAAAAATAAAAACACAGTACTGATAGCTATAATCATTTTAAGCAATGTAACACAAGGTACTGCCATCACAAGACACGAATCTCAGTTTTATGGGCAATTTGCAGAGCAGGCCAGCATCTCCTGGGATTTCTCTGGCTTTGGTGTCAGTATGCTATGTCTGCCAGCTGAATATCAATTTACCTCAGCCCCATCAAATCTGCCCAACCAGGGCCTGCCCTCAGCACGTGCTGTTTGGAGTGGGATGGGGTGGGATGCTTACAGATTTCCCATAAGGCCATGGAATCATCCACTCTTTTTCCAGTCTCACTGTTTAACTCCTCACCTGAATTCTAGCTGTGAAAAGTTTCTAATCCCCGTCATCTGGCAAAGCCCTTCTCTAGTTGAAACTGCTCTAAGTGGCTGTTTAGAACAGGACACCTTGGAATGTCATATTATCTAAAACTAGACATCTGCTCCAGGTTGGAGAAAGACTGGCAGCTCCAGGAGGCAGGTCATCCTATTCAGAGTATGTGGTAAAGATGAACATGACAAATTTCTCCCCAGTGCCACTCATTGTGCTGGTGATAGAAGAACAAAAAGAGAACAAAAAAACCCCTCAGTCACTTCTTTTCCCTGGTTGCTTGTTAAATGAAAAGCCAAGAGGCTTTTAAAATGAAGGTTCTGAGCTGGACAATCCTTATTTCTACTGGTTATATACGATTCATTTGTGACCTCAGGATGACTTCCTTAAAATAATATGAGGAAGCGATTATCAGCAGAGTTAGGATGTTTGTTCCTGGGTGGATGTGGCTTCAGAGGGGCTGTCTAGGCTCTCTCCAAAGTCACAGTTGCCCCACCCCAAGACTGGTAGAAAAGAAGTTAAATAAACCACCTTCCAGACGTGCCCCTATGGACTGTAGTGGGTGCTGGATGCCAGGACACCTGACTTCTGGGTGAACAATAAGCTAAATCCTACTCTTTGGTTTATCTGGGCTTGGTGAAGTAGATCAGCTCACCTCTGCTGCTGTGTGCTGGGGTCTCCCATACAGAGAGAGCTGCTATGAGCATCCCAGGTGTTTGCATGTTCCCTGCCCTGACTTCACACCTAGCCTGGATTTCACCCCAAGCGTTGCTAAAGTCATTTCATATCCTCTGTGTGCACCTTAGTGTGGTATGCTGGCCTGAAAGGCAGAAAAGACTTGAGCTCTTCACAGAATAAAAGACTTGGCACCAGAATTAGTGACAGCTCTAGAAAAGGAGCAGTTACCAGGACTACTCAGTGGGTCATCACCAGCCTGGGATCTCTAGTCCTCCCTCTATTTCCTACCCTGCAGCAAAAGAGGTTCCATGGTCCAGAATGTGACCTTCTACTGACAAAGCAGGGCTCAGCCTTGCACTTGATTTGCATCTGGCAAGAGTAACCATCACCCTGTGCTGGGGATTCCTCAGGCCAGGGCATCCTGACAGAAAACTGCTTATTTGGCTCTCCAGCTCACCTTATTTTTCCTCCTTAGATTAGAGCTTCAAGATATGCATTGCAGATTGAATGAATGCCCTTTAACAGTAAATGTTTACACTTAAAGTTGCTTTGCAATCCTAGCAATGAAGTACCTCAGTTATACCTCTACCCTTCAGCTGAGCCAAGGAACCCCAAGCTCCTGAGGCAAAGGCTACTGAGACCCTTTTAAGGAGGGTTTTTACCAGTCATAACTATCTGTCAGCAATCATTCAAAGCCATTGCACATGAAAGATGCAAAGGGTGCTAACTAACCCTGACTGCCTCAGCTGGCTCACCCTGGAACTGGCACAGCAGCAGCGATCCTCCTCAATAGGATCATCAGTTATGACATTCTGGTTCTTCCTCAACCACCTCTAATCAGAACAGACAATTATCATTTATGGTGAGGAGCTCACATTTATCTCGCCATCCAAACAGCAATGTTTTTGCACCCATTTTGAAGCATTAAAAATGGCTGTCTAAAATCAGGACAGTGTGTGCCCTGCCTGCTTTTCATACAGTGGCTGATGTGGGACAGGACAGACCTTCCTTCTTACCAAGAAACTGATGTTCCTAAGCATCTTCCCATGTTTTACCCTTCTGTGATCTTCTGTGGTTATGTCATCATCCCAACTTGCTCCATCTTTGCTCGCCATCATCCCACAGCCTTCTGCCTTTCTTGCCCGGAGCAACTATGAACAGTGTTATACAACTCCCAAAGGAGCCTGAAAGCAGCTCCTAAAGGGACACTTTTCAGGGCCTTGCCCAACAGTTTTGAAGTTAACAGCCACTTTCGGAAGCAGGCCAAACATCTAATCCAAATGTCACCATTACAGGGTTTTTAATGCTGGTTTCATCTAAAAATTAGCTAGCTCTGAACTGCAAAGTGTTGAGATTCAGTTAACTCTCTACAGATAATGGATCACCTGAGGAAGCTGAATTCAAAGATATTAAGAAGTATGTGGTTGTATTTAGCATAAGGTAAGTTTTAATATGGAATAAGTTTCTGGTCTATACTTACTACAGCATGTTTGAGTATCAGGAAGCTTGAGAGTGGTTGGAAAGAGCCAGAGAGACAAAACTGCTACCCAGTCTCCAGGATTACCAAGCCCTGATGTAACAGCCCTTTACTCAAGAGACCAATAGACCAAATAGACCTGGACAGGAGTGATTTACCCTTGGCATGGTTCCTAAACCATGAGAAAAATATTTTCCTAGTTTAGACAGGCACCAGTGCATCGTCCAGCCCCGGCCTTGTAGCACCCAGAGGCTGGGTTACCCTTCCAGGGTCTCTGCCCTCTCAGGCCACCAGAGAGGCAAGCACAGAACAACACAGCTGCTGCCTGGCCCACCAAGCCTCTCACTGCCCCTGCTGGGGTCGGATGCCCCTTGGTTTGTGTGAGCACAGGAACCAGCTGCCAGTGCCGCCCTGAGCTGCTGCAGGGAGCACTCAGCGTTGCTCTCATGCCGTAACCAAGCAATAGTTGTTGTCTGCAACAGCTGCCATGTACACAACAAAAGCAGCACAAAAAATAGAGGGCAGTCACCAACTTCTCCCTTCTGGCCCCCCACGCACAACCGTGTTGTTTCAGGGTTTTTCACACGCCTGGGGAAGGTCTTCCTTGGCACGGATGTGTAGTGGGACCATGGTCAAGAGGCACCTACAAGTCCCAGCCTCCAGCATCACCCCATGGTCCCCAAATCCTTCCATGCCCACTGCAGCCGAGTGGCCACATGCTGCACAAGGCTGCCAAAGGGCAGTGGGTGCATGGCAGTGGATCTGACCCCCCACCCCAAACCTCTGCACGGGAGCATCCTCCGGCGAGGGCCCTGGACACGGCTGGGGGAGTGCATGGTGTGTGTGCAGACAGACACGGGCAATACACCGCCTCTCCCCAAACCCCTCTGGGGCGCAGCATGACCTGGACGGGGCAAAGCCCAGTGCTTCACCCCCAGACTGCTCCCACGTGCCCCAGCCTGCGGGAGGGATGGGCTTGTCCCCAGGGATACTTACTCCTCGTGCCCTTTGCAGAGGAAGAAGAGGGTCCTCCAGGCCTGCACTGTGGCCAGCAGCAGGGAGAGGAGCCCGGTGAAGATGCTAAAGCGGCAGGCGGCCTCGGGCCCCCACTCCTGCACCGTGAAGCGCTGCCGCTCCACCGTCAGGTTGGCGTTGAGCCACATGCCCTCGGTGAAGAGCAGGCACCGGCCGTGGAAGTCGTTGCCATTCTCGGAGAGTGGCACCACCACGATGAAGCTGAAGAGAAAGGCCAGGAAATAGCAGATGCACTGAGCGAAGAGGAAATTGCTGAGCGCCATGTCCGCGGCTCTGCGCAGGCAGAGGGAGGGAAGGAGGGAGGGGTGGAGGGAGGGATGCAGGAGGAGGGATGCAGGAGGGAGGGATGCAGGGGGAGCGATGTGGGGTGGGACGGGGGGAGGATGGAGGGATGGAGGGAGGAANATGCAATGCGATGCAGTGCAGTGCGATGCCTCCTCCGGACACGGCTGCTCCCTCTCCCGCAGCCCGAGCTGCCCCTGTGGATGGCTTCAGGGCCTGTAGAGGAAGGGGGGAGCAGAAAGAGGAAGAGCTGTTGTGGTGTATCCCTCTTCGGGAAAATCTGGCTGCTACTACGCCCTGGCTCCCAGGGGGTTAAATCAGTCCGTGCGTCTCCAGCAGGGCTGGGTACCGCCAGTGGGGGATCCCCCTAACGACATAGGACACTGCTGTCACCCCTGCTGATGCCCATTACACACACACACACACAAAAAAAAAACCCCCAAAACCAGCAAACTGGCTTCATCGTGGCTGCTGGGTCCCAGGAAATTTTGACCCAAGTTTCTAAAAATCTGGCCACCAGCCTCAGGTGGTGGCAATAGGAGACAGGGTGCACAGCCACCCCGGGGCCTACAGACCCAGTGGTTTTGTTCCTAGCCCAGGTGGTCACCCCCCCTACCAAGATATTGCAAGGGGAGCAATGGCTCACCAGAAGTGGAATAGCTTTTCTTGAGCCTTGGAGTCATTAGGGGCTGCCAGGGGTTGGGATCAGCTGCATCATCCCCTGCCTGGCAGGTGGAGCAGGGCTGAAAGAAAATAGCCCCAAGCAAGCTCCTGCTGGACATCAAGCTGAGAACAGACCAGCACAGCAATGGCACACGAATGGCAGGAACAGATGGCATTTGATTCCTTGGGGTGAGCATCCACCCTGCTCTGCCCTGCCAGTGAGCAGCTCCCTGCCCCACACCATGCTTGGGAAGACATCAGAGCATCTCCTCAGCTGTAGGGCCCAAACTGCAAGGCCAGGATGCCAGAAAGCAAAAGGCATTGGCGAGAGGAAAGTGACTTGTGCTCAGATCACTCTGGCACAAAAATCCAAATTAAACTGACCTGAAGTTATATTTTCCCCACAATCCAAATTTAATTTTTCCATCTCAGCATGAATCCTCTTTCCAGCACAAGACACCACAATTAATGTCCAGTTCCAGGTAAAGTAATTTCCTAATCCAATTTCCTAACCATATCCAGTCTGAGATCAGCTGCAGGTCTCAAATCACTTCTTAATCCCAGGGATGTTTACGCTCATTTTATCACTGTGCCACTTCCCAGGCAGTGTTTAGAGAAGCAGATGAGGGACAGGGACCCCAAATATAGTGCACATGGGAATTCAGGCTGGTGTTTCCATTGGGCAATTAATTTTCTATTCTGTTAAGAGGTTACAGATATAGTCCTGAGGTGGGCTTCTGGGAGGACTCTCAGAGAAGACATTAATTCAGCTCCATTGCAAAACATTTGTGATGCATATTATCTTGAAACCTTGCTCTATCCATGCAGGGGAAGTATTTCTTGAATAAAAACTTTTGTAAGTATAAATGAAATGTGTCAGGCCAGTCTGATCCTTACTCAGCTCTGATCATCAAAAATAGTATTTCAGTTTTGCAAGATGAGTTACAGAGCACTGACCTGACCCTGTGGGGATAGACATGTGCTCCTAACAGAAAGGATTTCATTGATAGTTCAGTCTGTTGGTAAGGAGGAAAGTTTATTTCTCTTAACCTTGCTTCCAAGAAGTGATTGGTTCCCAAAGGGTTTTGTCCTTTGTCTGTAAAGAAATCAGACCTGGATTGAGCTGGAAAACTCTTTTCTTTGAGATGTGACACATCAGTTTTGCCAGATAATGTTTTCTGAAGTTAACTTGGGAGGTCAGCACCAACATGAAAGCCCAGTTATTGCTTACACTGGAGCCCACAGAAGGGGCCAACAGGTGCCAAGGGCGCTTTGCCTCGGGCAAGCCCAGTGCTCAGATCTTACCAGCAGCAATCACAGGGCTCTGTTGCATGAGAGGTTTTGCAGTGGTGAATGTGGGAGTCACTGGTAGAGCAGACAAAGCTGTCTTTGCTGACGAACTAACTCAAGCGAGCATTTATTGGAGAGTTTCAGGAAATCCAGCCAGGCATTTACAAATGTGAGCAGACATGTAAAACAGCTGCACTTAGCAGGCTGACAGCTACTGAAGCACAGGACTTGGGCAGATGCAGCGACCACACACTGGAGTGAGCAAAGAGATAGAAATAAAACCTGTCAGCCGTCACTTTGGCAGCTGCCTGGATTTCTCATACTCTTCCCTCATGTAAATCCTAAAAAAAAAAATCATGCTAGGCTGGAACTTGGTCTCGGGAACATAGAGTTGTTTCAGTGGAGTAAATTTGATAGGCTTACTTTTCTCAACATGGTGAAACTGGGAGAGGAAGGCAAGGTGAATTATGATTCATTCATTGTCATATCACAGGGAATGGAAGATATCAAATACACAGGCCAGGCAGAAACTCTGAAAGAGAGGAAAAGATGCACATATTTCACACAGCACATAATTGTTCTGTGGCACACATCATGGGACACAGAAGGGGCCAAAAATAAATGCTGGTGCCAAAAGATATTAGAGAAATTAATGGGAAAAAGAAGCCCATAAGGACCTATGAAATACACAGCTGGGGAAGCAACCTTCAGCTCAGGAAGTCCCTCACAGCAGGTTGCTGGGAAGGTGGAGTCACAAAATGATCCCTCCACATTTGCCAGAATCCCCTATTCTTCCCTAAACCAAGCACCTCCTCCTGGCTGTCCTTGGAGATGGGATCCCCAGGGAGATGACCCTTTGGTCTGACCCACTTTGGCCATTTCAGGTCCTCATTACAACAGCTGGCAGCACCAGCCTGGTGTCTCAGCTTATCCCAAGTGGGGAGAGCTGTTCCTCCAAAGCTCCCCCCTGCCTTGGCTCCTGTGGATGTCCTTAGGAGGGAATTCCCCTTGGAGCAGACATGTGGAGGAAGCCTGTGGGGCAGTCCTTGCATGCAGAGCACTGAGAGAAGAGAAGGATGTGTGACGAGAGGAGGCTGCACATTCCCACAGCTCTGGTGGTGCCACCACAGGAAGCACAGTTCGGATGTGTTCCTACTGCAGCCTCACCACGAACAACATCATCATGACCACAACACCCCCTGTCTCCACAGCACAGAGGGGTCCCACCCGCTCCAGGGCACCCACCCAGGTCTGCTGCACAGGAATTGAACCCCCAAGAGGACCATGTTCTGACATGGGACTGAGGATGGCTTGCTCAGCAACAGGGAGGGTGAAGTTCAAAGTTTGTAAATTCTATTTCTCCGGGAAAAAAAGAAAAGCCACGAAAATAAAACACGATGCACAAACAACTGCCATTGCACCTCAGTAATAAGCAGAAAACCAACCAGAATAAATCAAGATTAGATATACCATGTTTGCCTGTATTCCCTTCAGCCCCATATCTCCTTCTAGCTGCCTGGCTAATCCTCTGTAGATCAAGTAACACGTATGAGTTGGGCTGACGTGGAATGACTGATGGGGACGGTGGTTTTGGCTGTGCTGCTCCACGCTCCCTCTCAAGTAATTAATTATGCCATCTGACATGAGCAGTGCTCTCAAGTTGATATTTGTGAGGTAAGTGATGAATTTCCTCTCCTCCTGATAGCTCATTAGGACATGTTTTATTATGAGAAAATTTGCTGAGGAATTAATTATTCAGACAAAAACATTTTGGGGAGCAGTTTTATTTGTTTTTATATTTATTCTATCTTGGATATATAATTTCTGTGGTCCAAGAAAAATAGCAGCAGCATGTCTAGAAGGTGACTACCACCTTGCTACCAGTAACACACTGCTTATTTCTGGAGAGAGGGCACAGAGTCACAGCAGTACCTCTGCAGAGGGATGCCCAGGGAGCAATATGTCTGTATTCTGGGCAGTCCAAATGGCTGCTTTTGAGCAGTCACCCAAAGGCAACTTCTCCCTGATTTACTTTAACTCAAACATCTGCCTCAGCCCATTTTACCAAATGGTTTAGCAAATGCTGTTTGCCCCAGGCTTTGAAATCTATTTTATTCAGACTCTGTTCTATTTTATTCAGGCTCTCTGGTCTGTTTTATTGTTATATTAATCCGTTGTTGTTGTTGTTGTTGTTGTTGCTATTGTTATTATTATTCCAAAAGTCTTGACCTATGGTATTTGTCCTCTGGAACTAATGGAAAGGACCCAGGCATGTCACATATCATCTTATGATAGATGATGTAAATAACACTTTTTGGGAGAGGTTTCTTGTGGTAATCATTGTATTTAAGAAAGTCTCTGCCCCTAGTTCGGAAGGATTATAGACAAAGTACCAAACTGCCAGCCACCTGTCACATCTGCATTTCTTCACAGCTACCACTGTGTCATGAATCTCTCAGGGCATCTCATCTGGGAACATGCTGACATTTTGCCTTTTATTTTTTTATAAGTATCTCCCTTCTGCTAGGAAAGCTGTCTGGTCTGTGAGGAGGTTATGAGCAGAGAGGGTGCCATGCTGACAGACATTAATGGGGCAGTTATCAGGAAGCAACTGAATATCATTAATGTGTCCAGACAGAATAACCTCTCTATTTTGATGTCCAAGGAAAAACAAATATATTCAAACATATTCATTCTGAACTGAACAAGCCCAGGCTGTGGCTCAGATAAAAACTTTAAAAATAAAATAAAATAATAATAATAATTTTTAAAAAGGTTCTTGAGCTTTTCAGAGCATCATTAACACAAACCTCTGAGTGACATGTGCATGTCAGACTCCACAGCACCTTACAGCCTGTAACAGCTGGCAGGAATGTGGTTCCAAAAGGGCACATTAGTTGATCAGCTGCTTCTGCTGTCCTCTCTTGAGGATAGAGGTAGTGACAAGGATAGGACAAACTCTAGTAAGGGTCTGATCCCGGGTTCTGCACAAGTGGAGAGTGCGTAGGAAAAACAGGCTTAGGGAGTGAATGTGTATTTTCTTCTGGCACCAAAGAGATGTTAGAAAAAACATGGGAGAGTTGGAGACTGCTTAAAAGAATAAAAGGAATGAAAGGGAGAGAAAAAGAGATGACAGAAGAGAGATCAGCAAATTAGGAACCCACAGTGTCCAAGCAATCAAAATCCAGCCTCAGGGTAAATGTAACTCTGCCCCACTTTAGATTAAATGGGGTCATTACATTTGACATCAATATCTTAGATCTGCAGCTTAACCTGTGACTGCCAAAGACTGCAACATCACCATATCCACAAGTCAAGCAGTCACTGAGGTCTTGTGTATCTGGACAGCCCTGTGTCTGCTTAAAACTCCTCAGAGTTTGTGCCTTCTGTACTTGCAGGCATTCTCACCCAAAAGCCCCTTGCGTGCTGCACTGAAGTTTGTTACAGTGTTCTGTAAGTGCTCCTTTCTACCCGTACAATTACTGGAAGGCACTACTTCCCCTGGTAAAAGGGCTGTGCTGTGCCTCTTTCTAACGTGTCTGCCTGCTCTGGAGCATGAGAGACACTGAGCAGAATGGCAGGCAAGGCTGTGCCTCACCAGCCACCCACCAAAAAAGTCCCTTGGGTTGCCCCTGTCCCCTTCTCTGTTGCTACCACTTGCAGAAAAGTGTGTTTAACCAGAGTAACTCTTGAGACATGCAGAAATCTAGTAGCAATTTTGGGCAAGACCTCCAAGCTGTTTTATCCAGAGGCCTTTACTGGTGATGGACACTTTGCAGAAGGGAGTCTGGCCCCAGAGTCTGGTGCAGGGGATGCCCAGCACTTGCAACACTGCTACTCCAACTCTGAACCTGTTGAAAGTGGTGTTCAGGGTTAGTTCTTTTCCTGAAGATTACTGAAACTATTCCCAGCCCTAATATGACTTGGAAAATGAACTTCAGCCTTTGGTGATCTGGTTTTCTTTGTAAACCCATTTTTATGCGCAGTGGCTAATTTGTACCCTAAGATCGAGTAATTTCCTTGGGAAATTTTCAAGGTCAATAATTAAGGATCCATCAAAAAGACAGCAGAAAAGAAGAAAAGAAATACCTCTCTAAATCACATCATGGTTTTAAATGAGCTATTGTGATTAAAAAGGGTTTAGGATACAGGAGAAGACATATCACAGAGTCTCTCTGCTGTTCATTCTAATGAAATGCATGTTGAATCACATCTTAGGGGGGAAATAGCATCTCAAACCCTTATCCAAGCAACTGGGTGCTACGAATCAGCATACCTCAATTAGTTCCATAACTGCTGCACAACTTTATACCAAAGGAGGTTCTGACCCACCTGACTTCACCAGTTCCTGTTCCACTCACAGAGGCACACACTGAGAGCAGCTAATGGGTAGCATGCCAATTAATAACATGGAGTTGCTTTATGTGTGACATATTGTACCATGCACTGATTTTTAATCTGCTCATACTAGCATTTGTCATGCAGGGTGAAACTCTGGTGTGAGAAATAGCCTCTTCATTTTTCTTGACAACTATTAACACTGAACCAGTCTTCAGTGCTCGTGCCGCAGGCAACTGCTCCTGCCAAAAATAAATGCAAAGACTGAGGAGAGAGACGTTTTGCAAAATTAAACTCTGCCTCAAAAGTGAATAAATCAGGACAGAAGCACATCCTTAATTCCTGGAGACAGGAGGAACTTCACTGTGACTTTTTACCTCTGATGAGGAGGAGAGTTAAAAACTCAAAACATTACGATATGGCTTTGCTACTGGCTGTAGATGGGGCAATGCAGCTGTAATGTGGGAAACCAGACTTAAACTGATTGTGGAGCCATAGATAAAGGGTAAAGTACAAGGGTCTTGTGGCTTCTTTATCACACAATTATGTCACAGCCCCCACTCCGTATCCTAAAAACTGTCAACTTCAGTTCCACTGCTAACATGCACATTGGGCAGGTAGCTGTGAAAACTGAGAGCCAGCCCCAGTAAAACACAAAATACAAAGACTTAGTGGGAAATTAGAAGAGTATGGCCCTCAAACAGCTCTGTCGTGTATTGTGGCTTCATTAGTCACATTGCTCATATGTGAGATAGAGACTGATGTTCCTCAACTCAGCTTCTCAGCTGAAGGTGCTGCAATCAACCTAATTTTAGCCAGCAGGAGGTCTGACCTGGCACATCATCTCTCCAGATTACTGAGAAAGAAGGGGAAATAATTTTTCTTTTTAAAAGAGCCCCAAATCATCATATTCCTGGCTTGGTGCAGTTTGCAACTCAACAGATGAAACCACATAACCCAGGTGGTTTTGCAGAGATCAGTGTCCATATTTCAGCCCAAGCCAGCCCAAAGTACTTGCCAGCTAACCCACACGGGCTGGTCACAGCTTTTCCTGCTCAGGGATGCTGCACGTGGGTCAGTTGCTATCACTGGATTTAGTTACTGTCAGTCAACAGAAAATTGGATAGATCTATTTGTTTGGCAAACAATAAACCCGTGGGCTATCTGAAGGTCAGAGGACTCCTAAATATCCCGTGTCATTAGTGCTTTCTTGTCATTAGCCTCTCTTGTAACATTACTAGGCGTTTAGAAAATGTGGTCCCACTAAGGCTATAGAAACATTACAGGTTCAGATATTTATTCCCCTTCTCATTAGGGTATTATTTGTCTGTAATGTACAAAATGATGTGGTGGACTTTTAGTTTAAAGGTCTGTACAGGGAGGAAAGCAGCCACTGCTTGGGTAAATCCTGAGCACCCCAGAAGTCACTTCATGACTGAGACACGGCTGTATTAGGGGTCAATATTGCCGAAGGCCTCAGAGGCTTTGTAGGATGCCAGGGAAAAAAGTAAGAAAAAGAATAAAAAGAGGAGGAAGAAGTAAAAGAACAAAAACCAGAAAAAGAAGAAAAAAAGGGTTAAATAAAAATAGAGTGAACCAACCATGATTATCTCAGAGATTCACATGAAATCTCGAAATTAACTACTTTGTAGGTTCAAACAGAGGTCCCACCTTATGTGAGGGGCACATGCAATTTACACTGATCAAAGCAGAGCTTTGAATACCTGACATAGGAGATGAAATATAAATATGTGATTTGTGAAGTAAAAAGACAACACCAACAATAATGAGACATCAAAATAGATCTGAATGTCACACTCCTGGGTGCAACCATAATGATACCTTCTCTTGTGACAGAGATGAAAAGGCAAGGAATACAAGATCATTATTGTAACAATTACTTTAATAAGCGTGTGAAACTGGGATTTAGTGAGGGCTTTGCTGTTTGTTGTCATATTTGGTATTCATTTTCCTTGTGATTGTTCAAAAATTGATAAATAATGCCTTTTATTAAAATGCACAGTATGAGGAAGGTTTTCAGAGGTGCTCTGTGTTGTTTGGATGTTTCACTTGCACTGCCTCTAAACAGTAACAGGCAGAATTTTGAGCATTTGACTGCTTGCACTTTGAACTTGCCACAACTAGGGCAAATTTAGCAAATATTTCCACTTGACAGTCTCCTGCTAGGACCTACTAGCCAGGATATGTTGTTGCATGGCTTGCAGAGCAGAGGCAGCCTGTGTCCAGCCTGCTTGGCAGAGAGATTCATGAATATCTGCATCCTTTGCTGCTGTGTCCTAATGCTCACCCTTCCAGCATGGGCAGCTGACCAACCTCCAAGGATAACTCCTTCCAGGAAACTCAGATTGAGAACAGAAAAGTGCAGTGCTCCAAATATCAATAATCTTGGCCCAAATGATTTCTCTCCTTCAAAAGCTACCAGTTACAACCCAACCTCTGTGGGAACTCTGGCCCTTACCTCTCCCCAGATGTGCATGTCACAGGAGAAGTGACACAACAGTGAAGGAAACTAAACAAACAGAGCAACTGCTAGTGACAGAGCTGCAGGAGGTCTAAACAAATCACTTAACATCAATTTCTCCTGCTGCAAAGGCCAGAAATGTCCACTGACAACAGCTGGCTGAACTCACTGTGCTGTTCTTTTCCTGCCAAACTCCCACGTAAATTTTTGTTGTTTATAAAAATTATCTGTACTTGCTGTAAGTAGGAAATTTGTCTCTTAATTAGGAAGTTTCTTCATTCTGGAGAAAACGCTATATAAATGTGAAGTATTTTTATTAACAGTTAATGGAGAATTGAGTGTGATATTGACACTAGGAAATGGACTGTATTATTTCCATACTGCAATATGCAAATATACTCATTGTTATTGCAGATTAGGAGACTGAATTTGCTAATGCTTTTTAATAATACTTATTATATTTCTCTGACAAAAATACCCATTAAAATACCACTTAAAGAGCATGAAGACTGCAGACATCTGAAATTAATTCTGATTTTTTTTTTAGAAGGCAAGTTTTAAAAATTCAAATCTGCATTTTTCTGTTTTTACAAATAGCCCACCTGAATCAATATTTCAGGAGAGTGAATCAATATTTCAGAACACTGTGATATAAAATAAAAAAAAATTGGTCTATTAACATCTTTTTATTAGCGTGTCAATTGCAGTGCACAAAATTGGCACATATGGGTAAAGAAATTGTTTCTTGAAAATGTGCAAAGTGCTACTTCACTGAATGTAAATGAAGTGCTAATTGCTCTTTGCAAACAATATTTATGCAAATTATACCCTACCATTACATTGCAGTGTGGAGTTTACATTTACATTTGATGCAATTTTTTCTCCATCCATTTGACAGTCCCTGGATAACAGGACTTAGGATATTACTCACTTTTTTTTCAAGGCATTTTATGGAGACATGAATGGGTGAAGAATGGGAAAGGACCTGCAGGCAGTAATATATCATGACCTAGAGGGGCAGAAGATCTAAATCTGTTCTGTTATTCTGGTTCATCATTCACTAAGCAAAGTATTTGCAATAAATGATTTATATCAAATTTGCCTTTTATTCTGTTTGCCTTTTGACCTATGATACATTTGGAAATTCTCTACGAAAGTAATTTAAAGAAAAATGTCTGCTCTCTAAAACAGAAAGTAACTTAAAGTAGCTGATGCCATCAGACCAAACATGGCATTCAAAGGGATATATTTGATCATGGGGGGATTTTAATGACGTTACCTTGGTTTTAACAGCTTCTTTCTTTCTTTCTTTCTTTCTTTCTTTCTTTCTTTTCCCCTATTAATATATATATTAATTTGGAAAAGTCAACACACCTTGTCTATAATTTCCCAGTCGTAAGCAAGAAGAGCCTTGAATCAGTTTAAGAACATCCCTTTTTTAATATTCATGAACATCAACTGGAAATTTTCATGTTGAAACCTTTAAAATACCCTACACCCTTATTATATATTGTAATTCCTGAGGTGAAGTTATCCTACATTTGATATTATTAGTTTTCCCACCAGCTTCACAGAATCATTTAACAGTTTAGGTTGGAAAAGACCTCTAAACTCACGAAGTTCAACCATTAACCCAGCACTGCCAAATTTCTCCTTGGGGTTCAGAGTAGCCTTTCATAATTCAGTTTCCTAAAATCTGTCCTCTGCTCTAAAGCCCTCCAAAGATCTTAACAATGTTTAAGCCGTCAACCATTTTGGTTTCTCACACACACCCAGTCACTTCTTCCTTTCAGGAGAGATGGGAAACAGGAAACAGGAAGCTTCCTCCTTTTTCACAGAGCTTTCCACGATGGGTTCCTTGGACGTCCCTAAGGAATCACTGTGTCTCTCTATTGCTGGTAGCGCGAGACTGTGGAATCCAGCTTTTTTAAGGCATGAAAAAAACCTCTTCCCCCAGCTTTAGAGATTGCTTTTCTGTCTCCAGAGCTATCCAGTGCTCAGGTGCTTTCCAGGGAAATTCTCAAACATCCGAATTTAGCTCTCGTTCAGCAACTGGAATTTCTTAGGGCTCGGGCACATGGCTGAGTTCCTCTGGCTCCCTGAGGTCCCTCACTAAGCTAAGCTGCAGCAGCCACTTCTGTCCCTACCATCCCCTTGAAATGTTTTCATTCAAATTTCCCTGAGAGTGCTTTAAGCTAACGTGCTTTATATCAGACATGTCTCCTTCCTTCTTCCCGGTGTCCTCATTACCGATGCTGAATGCAAACTGCTGCACTGTCACCTGCACCTGGGACCCCAGGTAGACGCTCACCTCTTAAGCACTGGCTTGACTTCAATTTTCCCCTGATAACAACATTCTGCCTTCAGTGAGTCAGACTCTGTTTATGATCACATTTTTAATTACTCCAGGGAACATATGGTAATACTCATTCATCTTCAGATTGAGGAACGTTGTAAGAGTTGGGAGCCATATGGCTCCCATCTACAGAGAAGGAAAAGGTGTGTCAAATTCCTCACTCCATTAGCTCTCAACAAGATTAAATTTACATCCAAGGCTGGGCACAGCTTTGGTGTCAGCAAGAGGAGGGCTGGAACGTGCAGCCAGCACAGCGTGGGCATCCCTGTGACCTGCAAGGTTCTCCAAGCATGGATCAGAGCCACAGGGCACTGCAAGTCCCCTCTGCCACCTCCAAGGCAGAAAGCACGACCTGGATGCCCACAGGACCTGTTTCAATAAGTTATTAAAATTGAGTACGTCATGTCTTAAATGCTCATGAGCTGCTTGAGCAGTCTGTGTGATGGGGTGTCTTAGCCTGTTTTCTGTGGGGAGATGTCTTTTTGGGGCCAGGAAAGTGGTGTGAGGAGAAAGAATGAGTTGCAGCCTGAGGGAGTGTCACTGGAGTTTAAATTCCTCAGGTTTAAAGCCATGGATTAGAGGATTCAGAGTTAGTGTGCTCTACTCCCTGGGCTTAAAAGACAATTGTTGGGAACAGCAGCTTAGGCATTTGTCAGTCCAGGTGCACTGAAATGCAAAATGTGTCCCTAAAGACAAAATCAGCACCCTCCCAGCAGGTGAAAAACACTGATATAATACTACATCTAGTAACAGCAAGGTAATACCACATGTAACCACATCCCCATCCCTATCATTTTGAAATTGTCTTGAGCTTGGTTTTCTTTTGCTGTCAAGGAAGACACAATACAAGGAGCAATCTGGGTCCAGCCCTCTCAGGCACCCAGGATAGAGGTGCTGACAGGAGTCCAGCTGAGGGCTGATCACTGGCAAATAAAGAGGTTGTAGAGGTGTCACCAAGGGCACGCTTTGATCTTCACATTTTCATTACTGGTGAGGATATGTGAGAAGACAAGGATGTTGTTTGTTCTCAGAACTGAGATTGAATTTCTAGTGTTGGCACTTAGAGAAGAATAAACCCAAACAAAACCTTGGGAACACACAGCATCTCATCTGGCAATCAGAGGAATACAAAGGCATAATGCTATTTTTAAATCAGATTTTCCGAGAACAACTGCTGTTTAAAACATGTATAAATAGCAATCCCTAAAGCCTGGCAATGCTAGTCTCCTCCTGAACCAACAGCTTCCAAATAGTTTGTAGAAGGCATCAGATTCCTGATACCTCTCACACTGGTGCAAAAAGAATCTCACACACATATTCACAGACAAAGCAGCCATTTGAGATTTGTGCCTCAGCCACTGAGAACAAGCTCTGCCCTGCAGTGTCCAAGTGTGAGGGAAATACACGTCTCTCAAATACGTGAATGTTTTATTATCCCATGACAAGGCCTCCAGTCTCGTCACCCTGGAGCACAGGGGAGGCCACCAGCTCCACTCCCAGAGCTGGCTTCCAGTCTCCCAGCACATGCCAGCTCTCAGCACCATCACCCCTCTGCTGCCAGCATGGAGGCAGGAAAGTCTTAAGACATGGCAAGCATAAAACAGGTTCACCTCAGTGGATATCTGATGACACTTTGCAATTAGGATTCTCTAATTCAATCTCTCTTTGCTCTCTGAGAGCTACATGGGTAAGGATGCTCTCCCTGCACGAATTGCCATCTGCTCCCTCAGTGCACCAGGAAAGCAGCTTCAAACCAAAGCAGCCTCACCTTCTTTCTTGTTTTGCTAAAGTGATTCAGGATTTAAGGTTGTCAATACTTTTTTTTTTGAAGAAATTACGAGAAGGACCTAAAGCGTTCCAGTGATCCAGGCATTGTGAGGGAGCTGCTGGATGCCCAGCCATCAGTGGGATTCCCTACCCCACAGGAGAGTCCATGCTGCCTCTGAGGAGGGAGCAGTGGGATGCCTGAAAGATGAGAGCATTGAGTGAGAAGCTGTTTGGATGGATGAAAACACCCTGCATTTCTTTGCTGTTGTGTTAATTCCTGACCACTGGGAGAAGAATTACCTGGCATGGTAAACACCTCCCACCTCCCTGGTGGTATTTTTCTAAATGGACAGTGTGAGTACTGCAGAGGCTGTTCCCATTGCCTTTCTTTCCCCTGCCACAGTGCCATTTTACTGCTTTGTTTGACTTCGCAACAGAAATTAACAAAAATGTGATGCCAGTAGTGCTGCTTTGCTGATGTGACTCAGGGTCTTCAATCTAGTGATAACTTCTCCAGTGTAGGTTATAATTTGGAGGCCAACCCTGTCAAAACCCAGCACAAAAAAAATCCAAGACATTATGTAATTAATATAATTTATTCAAATGACACATTAGACCACAGGGTTTTGTTTATTCCAGAAAAGTCTGCCTCTTTTCTCCATTTCCATTTCTAAGCTGTAATCCCGGAGATGTTTTAAAACAAACATATAACCTACTCATCACTGCTGGCAAACATCCACCAAAATCCAAATTTAGTCTTGGAACAAGCATACAAATGACCCATTCCCAAAGGATGGTGTAGCTTTAATTAGCCTCAGTTTTTAGTATTTTAGAGGACATTATTTTCCAAAAGCCACTGTCTGTCTTGTAACCTTTAAGTCTCCAAGCAACAATCATAGGCTAGAAGCCATTTGCCTAAGCTCAGAAACTTTGACCTTTCCCCAGTGTATCTAGTTGGGCAGGGTCTCACAGAGTTCCTTAAGGGCACAGTTTGTTCTTCTCTTCCAAGCCCTTCCAGGAGAGACTCACTATGACTGGAAAAGGCCACAAGCCTCAGTAAAGCATCTTTTCCCAGTGTATTTCCTTGGCCATCAAACCAACTCCACCACAAGGCTGCCTCCCAGCATCCCAAATGTTGTCTTCTCAACTCAGCTTTTCAGAGGTCACTTTTTCTGTTCCTTAGAGGGGAAGAAATTGGAAAGAGAGAAAAATACGTAAGCTACAAGGACTGTCAATGGCTAAGGATCAACTCGTTGAGATGTGCAATAGAAAATTTGCCTCATAAAATCATATTGGCCATAGACAGAAACTATAAAACCATACTAGACTTCCCTTAGCATCCTGCCTCATTGTGTTTTTATTTTCCCCATAGCAGTTCATAGCTGCACTTCAGCCCCACATATGGAACATTTGAAACACTTTCAGTGATGATTTCTGTCGGCTGAGCTTTGTGTTTTATAAGGTTTTTAATCTCCACAGTCAACCGTTTATGGAGGAGACCATATTACTCAAACCACAAGGATGTATTAAATTTAAAATGTTTCCAATTGACATGTCTGGGGCTTTTGTTTGTTTTATATAAGGTAATCCAGGCAGGTTCCAGTCTATTTAGTTGTTTTTCTGCTCACCTTTTCTTTCTATAAATCTTCCTTGCTCCATAGGATGCAGGGCACAAATATAAAACCTTTCATGCAAAGTAAGACAGCCTTGAAGCTTGTTTCCACCTCAGATACCCCAGCAGTGTGGCAGTAAAAAAACCCATTTGGGAGGCAGAGGAGGGGAAGAGATATGAACAAGAGGATGGCATTTCCAGAATCCCCCCCACCTTCCCCATTTTCAACACAAACTTGAGGGTCTTTGTTACCCACTGCTTCAGAATAGAAATGCCATGAATGAAAGAAAGTGCCCTTTCCCAGCCTGCTCTAATAAGCAGCTATGAGGTAACTACCTTTGCTAGTCGGGGACTGACTTCCTAAAGTATCTTCCTGTACTCCTGGCAAAGAGGCAATTTTGCTGTCATTGCTCCTGCAGCAGGGTTCATAATAAAAATGCTCAGCAAGTTTCCTCAGTGTGAGTTGGATTTTGTACTTTTTATGGTGCTGTCTTCATTTCAAATAAAAAACATTTTAGCCGAAAACACGGAGCTGTTCTTTGTGTCTAGAAAACATAATGCTACAGCATTTTCTTTGACTCTAAATGTACACGTGTAAATACCTTCACCAGGCACTCAGCACATGCTATTGTTCCTCCCACAGCAGCAGAAGCTACCTCAGATTTGAACCTTGGAAGCCAGGGAAATGTGAAGTGGGTACGAAAAGGGAGCATATTTCTCTCCAGCTGACAACTCAAGGTTATTTCTGAAGTAAATAACGTGTCGCCAAAGAGATTTCTTTCTCTTTTCTGATAATAAAGTTGCAGCATGCTGAATTTGACTGCTTCTCATTACAGCAGAGCTGAACAGGTCAGAGGGTGGGCAGGTTCAATTTGTTGTTTTGGTGTGCAAGTGCCAGAGAGCTTCTTTCTGTCATGATGAGGGAGTTAAACCTTCAACCTCCACAAGCGCAGATGACACGGGCCAGGTATGGCAGAGGGCAGGCGAATTCTCCAGGCTTCCCTTCATGCAAAATATCTCCTGATTTTCATGGGTTATAAAAGTTGGAAAAAGGACTGAAGATCAAAATTTCAAAGCTCTAAGAGACTTTACAGCTTTAAAGGGTGAAGAGAAGCACTCAGAGTCAGTGTTAGCTGTGCTGCAACAGGACAGCTGTGACAGATTGTTCAAGCACAGCTGAGAGCAGCTGAAGACCCCAGGTCCTGTTTTGAGCAGTTGGGCAGCATCTGACTGACTGACATACATCATTTACTGATGTCCAGAGCCACAGAACAATTTTTCTTTTGTACCTTACAGGCTTTTCCTATAAAAGGAGGAATATATAACCCTTCAGGTTTTGGTATCATACCACCCCTTTCACAGCGAAGAGTGCCAGAAGGAGCTAAATGTGAATATTTATCTCTGAGATCAGCCAGTAGAGGCACAGAGTGACAAGGGAGCATTGCACATGCAGAAAGGCCTCCTGTGAAGGAGTTCGTATTGCCACTTTTCTCTGTTTCTGCAGATTTTGCAGTTACTAATGAAAAAGAAAATTAAAATTAACCTGATCAACTGACTTTTCCTTCTGAGTCCAAGTGGGTAAATGATAGTTCAAAGGCACAGATGGGCTGCTTTAATGGTTCACTGACTTGAGTCCTGCAGCATCCACCCCATCACTTCTTTCCTTCCATTCTCCTGTTGCCTGAGCTGCCCTGGTCCACAGAGGATCTCTTACTGATGCCACACAACCAGCAGAAAATTAAGCCGGTTAATTTATAGATATATATCAATATTTGGGGGTTTTTAGGTGAGTGGATTGAGTAGGCTCTGGGTCTGCCAGCAACAGCAACAACAACAGCAAGCCAGTTCAGCCCTATTGGTAACCCACACAGAAAAGGTTCTCCATTAGGTTGCCTGGCAGAGACAGGAGTGGAAGGTGAGAAAATCAGGTCCACAAGGACTTAAGCCACTGGATAGAAGTGAATTCCCCTCTCTTGGCAGGCAGCTGCCTCTTCCACCACACACCAATAGCCTGGCCCTGCGATGTGTGTCCCTCAACAAAGGCTGGTGCCACCCCCAGCCTGGGGGCTGGAGCCCTGCCGTGGGATAACTGCACCCAATTCCCCCGCCAGGGAAAAGGTAAATTGCCCTCTTCTGGGAAAGCAATGAGATTTTCTGTGTAATGCCGGGCTGATATCTCATCTGGAAGTTGCCATCTGGGGGAAGAGGGACAGAGAGCAGGGCAGCCACAAGGCCACCACAGCCCTGCATTGTGGGTGCTGCTACAGCCCTGGCCAGGGGCCAGAGTCACCCAGACAGGCTTCTGAAATCTGGGCTTCCCTCCCTGCCAGTCCCAGTCCTGAGCTCCAGCACAGAAGGGGGTGAAGGACTTTGCTATTAGTAAAAGGTCAGATCAGGAATGGCTATTAAATTTACAGATAACAACGAAATGGAGAAAGGCAGGATCACTGGAGGTCAAAGATGTGGAATGAGCAATTCCTTACTGAATTTTTTTAGAGCATTCCTAGGTTGTGTGGAAAAAACAATCAAGTGGTCTACTTACAGCATCTAATGTTTTAAGTTTGCTTTAATAGTCCTTTAGATCATTAATATCAGTGCTGCAAGTGCATAAATATCCCCATCTCTTCAACATTTTCTTCTTGACAGGTTAGTTTTCTACCCACAGAAATATTGATGAGACACTTTTGTGCTCCAGATATGTGCATTTTTCTGCATTTTCAAATAGGAACCACCATTATCTTTTTGCAAGCTGAATATTTTTTATACATCATTTACTAGTGACTAATGTGTGCTTCAGCCATGGGCTCCAAGGACTGTCATTTATCTTCCATAATGACCACAAGTTCTTAAAAAACAGGCAGCACATTGGCTGCAAAAGATGATCACAGAACATTCTCAGAGCAAAAAGAAACAGAACAAAATTCATATTTCACTTTGGAAACAACAAAGAAAACCCTTATTTCTCTTGTATGAAGTGCAATACAAAGTAAAAGAAGGTTGTAAATAATGCCAAAATATACAGGGCTTTTTTCTGTTCCTGAAGTCATCTTGTCATCAGAAAAAAACCCCAATGTAACACCAGTGAAAATCAAAAGTCTACAACACTAAACTTTCTAGTGTGCTGACTGCCTGGGATTTCTTACTGCCACTGAATATTTTCTACATCAAGGTTATAAGCAACTAGATATAAATATAACTTGTATGTTATATTTAGGACAAAGCCACTGTGACCACAGGACACAAAACACTAATGTTAAGCCAATGCTTCCATATGAAAGCAAATTGGATGCAGTTTTCTTCAGCAGAAGATGTATCCTTCAAAACAGTCAGATCAGCCACACAGTCATCCAATGCCCTGCCTTGCAGCAGCTGGGCAAGTTTGTGCCAGAGCATGCTGCCACATCTCCTGGATGGAAGGTGACAGGCAAGAAAATCTCCCTTTGAGTTAAACATGAGCAAGAACGACAGTACTGCAGGCAGAGCTCACCCTTCAGGCCACACAAGCGGAATTTTGGGAACTCTGCCCAACCTATGCCAGTCAGAATGCCCAAGAAATAAAACCTGGGTAGTTCCATGGGTGGTAGAAAGCTTTTGGGTCCTTACAAACACGTGTTTCCAACTGTTGTCCGTGTCATTCTCAGTGACAATATAAGCTCATTTTTCACGTGTTTCTTATGATTTCAAATGCTCTATTTGACCTTTATTTTCATGGGAAGGAAGCTCAGTGCTTGTTTGAATGTCTTCTTATAAGCATTTCCTCTTCTGCAGTTTTACTGGCAGCTCAACAAATATTTTCCCTAGTGCCAAATAAGTTCCAGCTACGCAACAATTTTTCCACATGCTTTCAGATGCTATAAAACAGCTTTATCTCCATTCTGTGTCTTGGGGTTGAGTTATTTTTTAGTATCTTTCCTCCTATTAATAAAAAGCAATGGAGTGATAAATGTGTCTTTTACTCAATACACATCACTGTGCATGTATCTTGCTGCTTCCAAGGACTCAGCCAGCACCTGCTGCATGCAAGCTCTACTCAGCCTCCTCTTGTCAGCATGAAAACCTGATGAAAGCATAACCCCAAAACCCCTTTGTCAACGCCATCACCAGGTGAAGGGGCAGGCTCTCTGCAGAGCCAAATTAACAGAAACCTCTTTCACTTCTTTGGAGACATTACTCTTCAGTAATGTTCACAGAAAGGCAGCATATCTTTCCCTGTCAGATGTGCCTATAATCAGTAGTATTACAGACAATATTGACACCAGATTATTACAAAAATTGGCACACTTTACTTGTGTAAACTTGGACAATTTCTGGTTTCAAGTACCTCACAATTTGATATGGTACCAGATTCCAGCTGATTGCTGATATCCCTAAATTCTTGCCCTCTCCAACTTTCCAAGCCTGTCTACTAGAAAAGTGTAGACAGGCAGTACTCTCTTTTTCTCCCACCTACACAGACACCATTCATTGCTTTTGGGTGCAGAGGTCCATAGAAGTAGATTAGGATGGACATTTTCTAAGCTGATTGGCAATTTGGAATGATTCATTTACAGGTTATGTACCCGCAATATCTGTAAGAGACCAAAGAGGTCTGATTTTCAGAGTCTGAGAATTTGGAAAGCGAAGATCATGGCAATTCAGTGTCCCTGAAATAAACTTTTCCCATCTTTAAAAGTAACTGATTGGAAAATGTAATTGCAGTGAAGTATGTGTTCATATCAGAGCTCGTGAGTGTGTTTGCCCAGGTGTGCTCCTCCAAAATACAGTCACTGATAAAAATAGATGGCTTTTGACAAGGAACATCAATCATTTTCAGAAATCTGATGAGGCAACTGTGTGTTCAAATGGCTTTGCACAAGCCCAACAAATGCTGAGCTTGGAGAATATCCTTGTCTCCATGTGCATTTTGTAGCATCAGTAACACGTGCCTTGGGAGCATTTAATCCATAGTATCAACAGTATTTATGGTGTCTGGAGTTTTACATGGCTAAAGTAATTACTATGATAAATGCCAGCAATATTTTAAAATTAACACTGAAGTTTCTTTCCATTTAGAAGCAGAAGACACTTAATTGGCAAAGATGGGATTACAGTAAATTCTTTTGCTATTTAGGGTCTGATTTTGCATAGCTGATGCACAGAGGGAACTGTATTTTCATCCTGAAGTCAGTTGTTTTTCTTGATTTCTGGAGTGCTGTAGTGGCCAAAAGATCAGGTTTGGTGATCGTTTTCCTTGTTCACTTCCTCAGTGATTTCAGCTTCATCTTTTCCTCTTGGTGTAGGAGTCAAGAAGTCTTCTTTGCCTCAGAGCATAACCTACAGCTTAGTTGCCAGATGGACATAGAAGTCCCACTCCATCTACTCCTCCTCCACCATAACATCACACAAACGACAGCAGAGAGGCTGCAGAATGGTCCCCAGCTTCATCCAAACCATTTCCAAAGCACATGAATGTAGACAGAACTCTAAACAAGTAGGGTTCTTATCACCTGGAGGTCACGAGAGGACTGGGACAATCCACAGGCATCTTGGAAGCTATAACCACCATCAATGAAAGAGCATGACTGAACAACGCTCTCCAAAGCAGCTGGTTCAGCCTCTTCCAGGACTGCTTTGGTGCTGCAACAGACCATTGGCAGCACAGGAGAGTTTTTCCAGATAAAATGTTACAGTATCAATCTGATTCTAATGGTCACTGCATTGAGAGAGGTCAGTCCTTGTCCCTGCAGCCTACCTGCCTTCTTTTTCCCATTCTCCCAGCAGTGTGTTCCTGCTTCTTTGTGACTGGGGTGGCTTTCCTGGTCCTTGCTGGACTGAGTGAATTCACCAACCTGGCAGAAAATTAATGCAGCAAAATGTTGTGTTGACTCACGCAAGGGTGAGGCTGGCAGACCAGGTCTGCTGTTGGAGTGCAGGTAAGCATGAGCAGGAAAGGGAGAGAGAGGAAGAAGGGAGAGCCCTTTTTTTAGTGAAAAGTAATACTTGGGTCAGCTTGACTGTGTTGTGTGATCGTGCCTTCCATTGGGGAAGGGAACTTTCTGTTTCAGAGAACAGCCAATGAATGCAAAGTCTTTTCCACCTTCATGCTTTCAAATCTACTGTGAAGTCAAATGAACTAAGAACTATTTCTTGGCAGTAAGATACTTTGGGGGAATACTCCATTTCAGTAGTTATCTCTGCAAAAGACACAGATATTTATACTGCAAAGGCAGAACAGGGAATTTCACTGCTCTTAGTTCATCTCTTTCCAGGAAGATCTACAGTTGCCTTAAACACTGCGGGAAAAAACCCCAAAAGAATGGTTTCTTTCTTTCGCCAAACACTTGATCCCGCCTGCAGCACATCCCTGTCCCATCCTTTAGGGTCACAGCCTGTAGGCACAAAATCCCTTGCAATCAGGGGAGTATTGCTAGCATAAAAACTGCATTACAGAATGAAATATTATATTATATTATATTATATTATATTATATTATATTATATTATATTATATTATATTATATTATATAGAGGGATAATTTCCACTCCCCCCTCTTTACTACCAGTGAGAAAAAGGAGCCTATCTTTCACAGGTTTTTCATAGGCCTGGAGAAAATTACAGGGAAGTTTTTATAGCAAATCAGGAAAGGGATCCCCACTATGCAAATAAAACACGGCACATGCATGCAACACTTTACAACAGCCTCAGATCCTGCAGAGCCATCGACAGGCCACGGGTCTCCAGCATGTTCCTCCAGGGAACAAATTTGGCTCATGGGAGAAGACAGGCTGCCAAAAGTGGGAGAAGGTGATGGCACCTGCCATGTCCATCCCTTGACCTCTCTCTCTGTGGTGCCTGAGCTCAACCAAGGTTTTTAAACATGGAGTTGATTAAGTTAAGGATCGTGCTTTCTACTCAGTGTCCTCCATCCCTGAGCCCTGCTCACAGCCCCCAGTGTTGCTAATAAAGATCTGTCTGTGCTGTTTCAAAATGAGTGAAACTTCAGGCGTTGAATGGAGTCAGCAGATACCTGATATATATTCAGCTACAAGGTCTTCATTTAACCTGAACAAAAACTGCAGGGCCTTTCCCCCTTTTCCTCAGAAATTACTCCTGTTTTGCATTCCAGAACACTTGTCACCCTGGTGAATATTAATTAAAACTTGCAATTAATTAAAATGTCAATTAATTCCTTTATTTTATTCTTCAGGGTAATCTCATATTCTGTGCAAGAGAGAGCATCGAGTGAGCTTAGCAGAATGAAATAGAACAAATTTCAGTGCAAGTGCTGCTCTGTGGATCCTGGAAGAAGTGATTGTCCAGCCAAGGGAGAGGGAGAGGTTTAAGGAGTATATCCATGGTGTCAGACAGACCAGCACACTGCAACAGTCTGGGGACCACCTATGGCCAATTTATGAATTCCAGCTCTGATTTTATGAGCACTCTGTGCATTCATGGGCTGTGATGGTCATTTGTTGTAGGCTCACAGCTTATCTTAGAGAGATGGGATTGCAACTCCATGCCCATCTCTGAAACAGAGGGTGGTCAGGACCATGACAACCATGCTGCAAGAGAGAAACAACTGTTTATGGCCTCAGCAAAACTATTTATCTAGACCTAAATTCCACCAGGGTAGAAACCAAGCAGAAAATCACCATTTTGGCCACAATGATCACAAAGCAGGAAGGGGGTAGAAGCTGAAACTATAGATTTTTGTTTTCCACTGGAGCTGAAAACTTTTTGAATCAAGGAAAATGTGAATGAGAACTGCAAGAGTCAGCAGAAGTGCAGTAGTTACTCCAACAAGCAAAGGAGTTAATTTTGGGGTAGCCAACATCTTTGCTCTGTGGTATAGACTTATTCCAGGTGTTGTTGAAACAAAAAAAAATGTTGGTATATATACACATAGAAATTAAAACGAAATGGACTTTCTATGCAGAATGTCACCATGAGAATCATATCCTTTTGTATTTAGTATGGGAATTCTGATCAGTCCCTTCTACAGACACTACAGCTAATCTTTAACTTGTTTGGAAAGGAGAAAACAAATCACAGCATTAACCATGGGAGTTTAATAACATACAGGTTAAAATTTCCATACGTGTCAAATTGACATTTTGTTTACCTGGAATTGCCGACCCTCTACTCTGTAATTGTTTAATTCCCTTGCAAAGTTCTCCGAAACCATAGTTATTGTGTCTTGCTTCCTCCTCTTCCTCTCCAGGGGCAGGACTTTCCAGATCAAGGCAAACAATGAGTTTGCACAGTATCCTCACCAGACACAATGAAAACATGATGAAATGCTGCTTTGTAAACCTTTCCTGCCAGCTCACACAGATGATTCGTTTGAGAGACCTGAGTTGCTTTTCAAAGTGTGCATTTGCCTTTAATAATAACTGACCATAAAATGCAGTGCAATATAAACACAGCCTTTCCTTCTCTGTTTTGTGTTTTGCTACAGTATTTTTCTAAACCCAGTTACATCATCACCACAAACAGGATTTTTCTTACCAAAAAAATCAGCAATGTGAATTTTGTATCTAAGCAATAACCTTGACTCTGTCTACAGGCACAGAAACATTTTTAAGACATCACTCATCTCATTCTAAAATAGATTATATGAACATTGGTCTTAAATATCTTCTTTCCATTCACTGTGGCCTTGCATGACCAGCTCTGAGGAAAACACAAACATTACAGGCCAGGTGTCAGGCAACTTTTTCTAAGAGTCTTTACTGGACAGAGAAAATCCAGGAACCAGCTTCATTTTTGCTTCTGATTTCGCATCTATCATTTCAGTACTCTAATGGCTGGGTTTCCCACAATACAGGACATTAATTTGAGTAAAAATCCATATTTACTTCTCTTTCTGCTCATTTTGGCTTTTATTCAAAAAATGCAGACAAAAAAAAATAATCTGAGATTTCTAAGGTGGTTTGTTCTCAAATTCAGGCTGTCCAATGATGTAGACAAGCAAGCAGGTCAGCAAGCAGAAATTATGTTGGGTTTGTCCATGTAGGATTTCACTCAGGAGTTACATTAATCCAACAGAGAAACACTGGGGCGTCATGTCCAAGGGGGCATTAGTCCCAAAGACCACCAATGAGTGAATTGCTCTTAGCAAGACCAGCTCTGTATATTTCCAGGTATGAAAGAGAGAAGTTGCTCTTACCAATGGTGACTTTTTAAATTTCAAAGCCTGAAATGGGAGATCTGCTCAAACCAGCACCGCTGCTGAGAGAGGCACACAAAACTGGACTACATTAGGTGCTTCTTCTGAGTTTTAGTGGCTGAGCATTCACAGTTGCTGTATCTAAAATTCCAGCTGGGATCTCAAAGGATTTCGTTAGCAGCTAGCCCTGCGGATTGGCTGGCAGATCCTTTCACATACACCCAAAGGCATAACACACGTCTCACATACAAAAAGATGGTATTTGCAAGTTATGCCACAATTTACACCAATCTCCCTGCAAACTGGAGGCCGAGGTAGCTGAAGATCACTGGAGTGCAGTTCAGGCTGAGAGTTCCTTTTGCAGTCACCTCTAAACAGTCCCTGTCCCCACAGGTTTCTTTCCTGTTCTTTTGAGGCAATCCACCCTGACAATGCCCACGGAGTAGTGGGAAAGCAAAGCATGGATTGTCTTGACAGAACTCTTTAAATAAAGTCAATTGACTGGAAAAGTGAGTATCTGCCTAAGGCTTCTCACTCTGGAAGGACCCAGACTACTTTGATGCACATTCTTATCACAGCATTTGTCCAAGCTTCCTTCTGTGATAGCTAGAAACGACTGTAATTGGGGAGGGCAGAGCAGCAGATTAGCACACAGCACACTGAATAACATCCCAGCATCTGCTGCCACAGATTTGCTGACAGCTGTTTCTGCAGAGTAGCTGGAAATCTGATAATCCTAAACATGAAATTTCTTGTTATCTGTGCAAGGGCCAGTGCCAGCCTCTAATATGACCCTAAAGGACAATCTGCCGTTTTGAGTAAATGCTGCCAGCTACACCTGGACATCTCCTTCAGCACCTCCCCGAGAACACACAGCTGGATACAGCTGCACCAGGGCTGCCTCCTACAAGATCACACATCTAGCAGCCTTCCAGTACCTAAAGGGGCTGAAGAAGAACCAGAGACAGACTATTGGCAAGGACATGGAGTGATAGGACAAGAGGCAATGGCTTTAAACTGAAAGAGAATAGGTTTAGATTAGATATTAGGAAAAAATTCTTTACTGTAAGGGTGGTGAGACACTGGTAAATTTTTCCCAGAGAAGCTGTGGATGCCCCATCCCTGGAAATATTTGAGATCAGACTGGATGGGGCTTTGAGGAACCTGGTCAAGCAGCAGGTGTCCCTGGATATGGCAGAGTGGGTTGGAATTAAAAGGTCCCTTCCAACCCACACCATTTTAGGATTCTAGGATATATGGACAGGCACCTGTGGTCCCCAAAAGGTGTTTTTCATACTCCGTGGTTTTATTCTATTGGAAGCTTCAGAGAGGCCCCAGGTTGAAGACGTCTTCCAAAATGAACCCAGGAAAGACATATGATTGATGTGGAGACTCCATAAAAGTCCTGAGGCCTCTAGAATATTTACAAGAACTTTCACTGAGTCCTGGTTAGCATGGGTGGGAATAAGTCAGTGTACTCTCTCCTTAATGAACCCATGTCCACTCAGACTGTAAGGGACACTGGAATTAAGCACAAACCTACAGCTGGATTTATTTTGCAGTGAAGACCCACAGTTGCAGGCACTCAGAGGGCGCATGTGAGCAGGGGTGGAAACCAGACACAGGATTGTGTGAAGAAGATTGAATTCTGCTCCCCTCAGCCCAGGTTTTGCAGAAATGTGCCCATGGAGTTTACCAGGGCATTAGTGCTGTCAAACACTTGCTTTCTCATGAACCTGGTCCTGTGCTGAGACCTGGTATAGCAATTGGTGGCTATAACTTATTTTAATTTCGATGGTGAAGAATGAGAGCAGGGAAAAACTCTGAAGCTTTCCACCTTAATTAGCATTTTAAAACCTGCTCTTAACTCTAAATGTATTCTTACAAACAGGAATAATAGCGAGAGTCAATCCTAATAACAATTGGGCACCTTTGCAAATCACAGTTCTCTGCATGGCAGCCCACAATCAGCAGCAACCCCAGGCACTGTGAAATCCTGACTACAGGCATTACTGAACAGGCCCATTAAACACAATTCTCATTCTTGGTTTCACAGATTAGTGAGTAGCTGCCATGCCCAGATGCCATTTTATAGCCAGGTAACACCAAGGGAAAAGCACAAGTTCCTTCTGTGGTGGGTAAACTGGGCCCTAACAATTGGGATCATGTGTAACCCTTTAGAACACAAAAATCCTAAGGAAAAAGGTTTAATGTCTGTGAGAGCAGTATTAAAATTTTCCAAGCATTGCTGCAGTGGGTCTGTCAGATGGGCAGACAATGGGGATCTCTCTCCTCTTGGTGTTTTGCCAGTTAAGGCCACAGTTCTGCAGAGCTGCGTGTTTCCACAGTGCTGTAGGTTTTGGATCCGTTACTGGGAAGTAAGTGGGATATTGCTGCAAATGTAGTTTTAACAAACAGGTTGATGCCACAGAAACTTCTAAGTGTGGTTTTAAAGACACGATTTGCACGTTACAGATCCAATTTATGTTCCTTCAGGACACACCTCTTGGATGGAGACTGCCAGTGCCCTGTCAGCTGGTGGCTTTGTTTCCCCAAACATATTAGCTCCTGTCAACAAGGCAAATCTGACTCTGCCTGACTGCATTATCAATGAAAATTGTCCTCGTGACATTTATGATGCATCAAATTGATGCAGAAGAGACACCAAGTGTCCTATTTTGTTGCTCCAACAGGTGCCAAATTCAGAAGTCTAAGCACTGATTTTAGAAGTCAAATGCATGAGACTGATGTATTAAAGCCTGTATTTCACAGATGGCAAACAAATAAACAAACAAATAAACAAAAAACCAACCAAACAAACAAAAAACCCACAAAATATCCCAAATAAAAGCATGTCAGGTGCCTGGGTGTCCATGTTACCTTTGCATACACAGGTATATTCCCCATTCCTCCTTTTGCCAACTCTCCAGCCTTTTGCAGGGGTGTGAGGTGTGGAACAAAGCAACTCACAAACGTGTCTCCTTCAAAAAACAAAGAACTAAAAGCTAGAAGGAAACTGCATTTCATGATTTGCATATAGAAATCATCACTATCTCCAACACACCTGAGTATTTCCCATTCATGTTCACGGCATAGCACTGACCAATTCACAAGCTCCACGTGGCTGCTACAAGGGAAGGTCCTTGCAAGGTGGGTGATGTGGTTCTCTGCATGGACCTCCTCCTGTGGCCTTACAGTGACAGTGATGACATGTGCTACAAGTGACATGGTCACTATCACTGCAGAGCTCGGTTCCAAAGGTCTCTCAAACAGCACATGGCTCGTTTCAAGAACACACCAGAAGAGGATGAGTCAGCCCTGAGAGTACTGGAGCGGTGATACAGAATCACAGAATCACAGACTGGGTCAGGCTGGAAGGGCTAGAGGAGGTCAGCCAGCCCAGCCTCCCTGCTCAAGCAGGGTTGTCCCAGAGCACACAGCACAGGACTGCATCCAGGCAGTTCTGGGATATCTCCAGTGAGGGAGACTCCACACCCTCTTTGGGCAGTCTGTTCCCATCCACAGTCACCTGCACAGGAAAGTTCTTCCTCATGTTCAGGTGGAAGGTCCTGTGCATCAGTTTCTGCCTGTTGCCCCTTGTCCCATTGCTGGGCACCACGGAGTAGAGCCTGGTCCATCCCCTGACACCTCCCTTCAGATACAGATAAATATTGACAAGGTCCCCTCTCAGACATCTCCTCTCAAGACTGAGCAGGCCCAGCTCTCTCAGCCTTTCCTCATAAGAAAGATGCTCCAGTCCCTTCATCATCTTTGTTTCCTTCCACTGCATCCTCTCCTCACGCAGCAGGAGAGTTTGTGTGTAGTATCTGCTGTTTCCCAGGTCTGGCTCAATGTAACTGAATCATAAAATCCTAGAATCCTAGGATATCCTGAGAGGGAAGGGGCCCACAGGGACCACTGAAGTCCAATCCAACTGGGCCAATATCCCACAGCAGTGTGGAATTTCAGTTTTTCACAGGGACAAATCTGTTGGAAGTGTTATGCAAACATGAGGATGTATTCCTCATACAACTAAGGTCTTTTCTCAGAAGCAGGGCAGTAGTGCAGAAGTCATCATTACCATCACATACCTCACACTGTAATAGTCCCCACACACAGGTTAATGTTTGGATTTCTCAGCCCGGACAGTGACTTTTTTAATTTCAGCCAAACATATTTCACTTCATTGGTTTATTACAGTAATTATTTTTGTTATTTCACATTTCTAGTGCTTTGTAATTAATCCACGAGCTGTGAAAGAGCATGAGGTACAGCGCAGCACCTCACACTTTTGTGTTTTTAACCGGGAGCCCAAAGGCCGTGTGCCACAAAAAGTGGGAAGTATGAATTTACTGGGCTGTAAATGATACCCTCATGTGTCTTATTCAGAAGATAAACCAGCTCACAAAGCAGAACTCTGCAGGACTAAGGATAAAAACCAGCCCTGATCCCTGGGCTGAACTCTGGAGCACTGCACAAATAGTCAGAATATATTAAAAGAAGCACTGCTTCTCTGCTACCCCAGAAACATTACCACAAGCTCCTGTTTTATGCCTTTTTCAGTAGCATACGCAAAATACTCTGTGGATGTAAAGTAATGAAGTTTCAATATGCCACATTTTATTTATTGAGCTCTCTGTCTTTCCATCAGAAATCGAGAGTGGCCCTGGCCATCCACTTGGGAGGAATACAGTGACAGTCTTTCCAGCTGTGCAGTTTGACTGATTTTCTAATCACAATCTCACAGACTTGGCAGAAGCCAAAGGAAATGTAATTCTAAGGCACATGGACAGCTAAATCCCATTTTAAGCACGATTAAGGTTTAAATCTCTGAGCCTCTCTGGCCTCAGTGGCTTTCACAGGCAGTTGGGGCTCAGGATCCTGCCAGAGTGACCATCACTTTATGAGTTCTCCTTTAACTTACGTAACTAGAGGTGTTTAGCCATATTAATATAAGGTATCCTTTATCCCATTGATTTAGGATGATGGGTCTCAGTTTGCAAATCAAATCAGTGCTCCGTAATTCAGCTTGATGACTTTGCAAAGGTTAGAAGTAATGCAAATTGATCCTCTGTGTGCTTTAACCCATTTCTCACACGAGATACAGTTAGACACTTTTTACATCTTTCAGGGGGACCTCTGTTCATATATTTTATTTTAGATTTGCCCCAGTTAAGAGCACTGACACACTCAGGCAGACCCTGGATTCCCATGGTCCCAGCACCATCCTTTCCACCCACAGCCCCTGGGTGTCCAAACCACAGCTTGGAAATGAGGCTAAGCCTCCTGGCTGAGCTAAGAAACAAGTCATTATATTGCTCTGAATAAAATGAAAAATAACTTTAAAAAGGGGATGGGGTGGGGGACCAACACCTCTTAAGTTTTGGCCACTTGCGTAAGTATGAAGCCAAATTTCAGTGCTTTGTGATTAACTGCAAATTTTATAGCAAAAGTCAGCAACAGCAGCTGGGAGAAGCATCTCCAGAAGCCACACCGGCAGTGTAGGGATCACCAGGACCCCTCCCAGGCAAATAGCCTTGCCCATGTGCAGAGCTGGAAGGATTTTCCTCCCCATCTCTAGGTCATTTCAGCCTTGAAAAAACACAAGAAGAAACCAAGACAAAACCCCCACATTAAACCCAGGTCTTGTCCCTTCCCTGTGTCTCTGCAAGTGGCTGTCAACACTCCTCACCACAGAGCTGTCTCTGTGGCTTTGGGAAACAAACACGCCATTTATGCTCTTATGAAGTATCCCTGTTTTATATATGATGCATTCAGACCAATCAATCTTCTATCTTGGTGGCCTGTTTAGAGACTTAGGGAGCTGGCATTGATTAAATGCCTATAATAGAGAGCATTAATTTACCCGTCAGTGGAAAAATCACCATTGTAAATTGTCCCAGTCGGTTTGTATATCACCAAACGATGTGCAGCATGTTCTGGGGGTGTGTGCTGAACTGCTCCTGCACATAAAGCACATTCAATTAGCAGCAGCAGCAGCACTGCTTCAGCCGGCCATAGGCAAAGGTCTGGGTTTGATTCTGCTGCCCTCTTTAGGATTTGTGCCTGGCACTCCACAGTCTAATAACAGAATAAGTGCAAGATCACTCAGTATCTGAAGACCCCTAGGGAGACTAGAGCATCCCATGGGACCGGGAAAAAATTGGTGTATTCCCTCCTTTTGCTTAGCACGCTACACTGTTTGTAACAATACAGGTGAGAAAAATATTCTGTGATGTGGAAATATTCTGTGAAACTGCTGACATCTCCTTCATCTCTTGAGCTCATGGTCCCACCTGAAATATCACATCTTATGCCCTTGAAGCACAAGGAAGTAGATCATAGTTCTGTAAGGGGAGGCAGGAACAGGTTTCTCTTGAGCAGTGAAGCAACATTAGATTTGTATTACCCTAATAAAAAAAATTTCAGACTCTGGCTGTAGGTAGCTATCTCAAGAGGAGATATCCAGATCCTTATTGTGGCTGTAGAGGAGGGCATGAGGGTGAGAGAGGAATCAGCTGAGTGAGGAATAACTGGTTAGGGCAGAAGGAAAAGCAAGGAATTGCCCTCTATAGGTGACCCAGGTCACTGAGGACAGAGATGCTCAGGAGCAGTATTGGGGGAGAAGTGAGGAGAATGAGTGAACAATGGCAGCAAGGAAAAGGTGATGAGCAAAGGAAAAGCAGCAGCTGCTTAAAACTCTTACCCTGAGCCTCTGTCCAGGAATGTTCATCCCCCCTGTGGCACCTGTGACACTCTCCAGCTGCTGCAGCCTGACTCCCTCCTCCCCAGACACAGCACAGCCACAGCAGCCCCTGGATTGCAAACCTCCATCTCTCAAGACAGTAAATATCAAATAAAACAGAGGTCAAATTCATCCTGTCTTTGTTTCCCAAACATCCACAGAAGGAAGGGATGCTCTTCCTATAAGCAAAATGGATTGTTCCTGCCTCAGTGTTTCCTTCACAAAGGCAATGCCTTCAGACCCATCACTGTTTCTCTTCCCAGCCTGACAGCACAAGTGTTGTTTCCCCAAGCCCACCAGCACTTCCCACCCTCAGGCATGCAGGAGCTGTGAGGGCTCGAGGTTTTGGGATTGCAGAAGTAAAACTAGTTCACCCAGAGCCCCGAAGGACTCCTTTACTCAAACCTCCTGGCGCAGGAGCCAAGATGTGATCTTTCTAACTGTCAGCCCCACAAAATTAATCAAAGGGATGAAAATCCCCCCTAACATTCATCACTGCTGATAAAGGTCCTGCCACCAGCACTGAGCTCCCAATCTTGCTGCTGTTGCATGAGTGAGGAGGTGACCCAGTTCACTCTTTCAGAGCCACCGTGACCCTGTCACACAGTGCCACACAAAGCTTGTGTGCACCAGAGACTTGCACAGGAAGAGCTTTGAGTCCCATACACCTGGTAGGATTGCCTGGGTTATGCAGAGGGTAGCATCCTTCCAGAGATTAATGTCAAGGTTTTGGAAAACAGCTCATGATTTCAAGTGGGTCTCTTCCTGGGTGACCAGTTGAGCTATTTTCAAAGGTTCGTATTTTCACAAAGAACTGAAGAGGTTTTGGTAGCTTCTGGAAAGCAGATCTTTCCAAGGGCAGAGGAAATCTTTGGGTATGAAAACCATTAAGCTCCACCACTCTGAGCAGGTTGGTGTAAGCCCAGCCTAAGCCTTGGAAGCTGCTGCACGTCATCGGTTGCTGGGAAGCAAAGTGGATGGTCCAGCATTTATATGCCTGTAACAGCTTCCAGGCTGGGGCTGGTCTCATCCCACCAGCTCTGACCTCTCAGCTGTCTGGGTCTGGCTGGGGACAAGATGAATATCTGAATCTCAAGGTGTCCAGTATCCACTCTTGGACTTCCACAAACCCAGCCCAAAACTTGAGCAGCCTCACCTAAGTGCCCAGCATCTGCTTCACGCTCCCCTCAGTTCTCGTTTAAAGGGTTAATTTTACTTGCAGAGCTCCCTGCTATGCACAAGTAAATCCCAGTGCATTTTTACCAGCATGATTTAAAAGCCAGGTTGAGAACACTCTAGTCTCTGAAGTCTGTTGTCAGAGTTAATGGAGCAAGAATATAAACTGCAGCATCTTAGGGTTACAGTCACCTCTCGATAGTGACCTCCCGACAGATTCAGACCCAGATCTCTGCTGCTTTTGTCCAGGCTGCAGTCACACCCCCAGATGTGACATGGAATTGCCTTTCCTTAGGGAGTGCAGGGCCAAGGTGGGGCAGAGATTTCATCCTGAACTTTCCATCAAAAGGCTGAATCACTTGCAGCAACCTGAGGTCTGTCTGACTTTCCCCCTTTTGCTTCATCCTGCAGAAACGAAGAAGAGATATTTAGTCTATGAGCTGCACACAGCTACCCAAAATGAAGGAATGGAGGTGACTGGCATGGAAAGGGAGGATGGTGGTGTTTTTCATGGCCATGCCTTGTTTGCACCCATGGAGAGCAGCATGGCTACTGCCAGGCCTCCCACAGCAATGATCCCACCTAAAAAGACCAAATGCCCTTAGATTAAGGCACTCCTGTTATATCTGTACTAGAGGGTGGCTTTTAAAACCTCCTAGAAACCCACCTAGACAAGATTGTTTCATCAGCTGAAAAAATTCCTGAGCTATTAAAGGATCTCTTGCCTGTTTGATAAAGAGTTCTACAATAAGGAAAAAAGCAAAATGAAAGAAAAGCTCTCTATATGAAAGAAAAGCAGGGATAAACTGAATATTTAGTATTATCCCCCAACTTTGCTCTCTAGTTCCAAGAAGCACAGACAAGATACAAACAGTAAGACAAAATGAAACAAGCATCAAAAAGCCACCTGAGTGCCAAGAATGAAAAAATATGTGAAAAGCAAAATTCTGGGTAATAATTAAGTAATTGCTATGTCATTTTCTGAATTATGCAGAAGGAAAAAAGATGAGAAATTTGCCAATTTGCACATTGTGGTCCATGTTGGGGAGGAGGGGCAGGGTCTCCAGCATCTCATGGTAGTGCTCCATGTCAAGATCAAGAAGCTGACCATGTCCTGAGCTTTAAAATCAGTTCAGTCCCCAGCCAGCAGCAGCAACAAAACGAGTACATAATGCCACCTCCTGGCTATAGCCGAGGACACTATAAAAGCGCTGGCAGAAAGATAGTGTTGTGTCCCTCCCGCACTCGGGTGGATGATATATATCACTTGCTTGTGGAAGTCAAATTTCTTTTGCTGACTTAATCCCAGAGCCAAAATTAATCAGACATCCTAGCTAACAGGATCAGAGAATGCCATAAATTATGCTGCCTGCAACCTAACAACAGCATTAACAGCACGAAGAAGGTGGAGGCTTTTTTTTGATTAATCACTGTTTAAGTTGCCTAAAGGACCTATGAAACCTCCTGCTGGCTGACACAATGAGCAACATTTTATATTAACCCATATAAGGAAACGTCTTTAAAAGTGATGGATTATGCAGATGTGAGATGGGGCTGTGTGATGTGGTTACCCAAGAGCGCGAGCAGTGTGACAGGCGCCTCTGCTGCTCCCAGCCCTGCACAGCCCTCCCCACCAACTCCAGCCAACCCCAGAGAGTACACTTGTCACCCCAGGAGCTGGGCACCCTCAGAAAAAGCCACACAACACAATGGATTGGATGAGTTGGTTCCAAGCAAAGCTAGGAAGTTTACGCAACCACTGGCAAATTTTGGTGCTTTTTAAATTTTTTTATACACAAAGCAGCAAGCTTCAGTAGCTTGGGGAGGGATAGGAAATGGACATTTCATCTATGGCTCTTCTGGCACCCTGCAGAGCAGTGCTACTCTTTTTTGTGCATGGAGATGTTGAGAAGTCACCACAGCTTCCATCAGCCCCAGTCGGGTGCTGCTGTGCTGGCTCACACAAAGAGTGAACACGAATGGAGCATTACAATAGCCCAGCCCCAAGAACGTCACCATCCCCTTCTGCAGCCATAAATCCAGCATCCCTCAGCAAACCTGCCCTTTTCTCTATTCTGCAGGGGTGTCTATACTGGAGAAACCCTGGTTCCTGCTGCTACAAGGAGGTGTGTTGATATTTCCATCTTCCTAGGTCAAGATTTTTCAGAACACCAGACACCAACCTCGCTCCACTCTTGTTGAAGTGAGCTGCCTTCCATCCACCACTCCTACTGTTTGCTCTCCTGAGAGATCTCAGCACTTAGAAAATATGCTTTTATTTTCACTCTCTGACTTAAAGAGATCCACTCTTTGGGGTAATGGGTTTTCAAAGCATTCTTCACTGTGCTGATTGCACACCATCATTTTAAATCTACCTGAAATGGGCAACTAGAGCTTCTCAGGTGGGAAAAGATGCATTTTACACTGTTTTTACTCTGGTACTATCAAACATAATGTACACAAAATGAAGTCACAGAATCAAGACAAACTGTTATTGTTGCCAAAAGCTGGCTGTCAGATGAGATCATGGGTGGACAGATCCTTTAGGGATCTGCAAAATTTTAGGTGCACAATGATCGATACTGGCAATCAGTTTTCTCATTCCTCATTACCAGTGAACATTTCTACACAGGCTGGCATTTCCCACCAACATGATCTTTTTATGGTAATTTATCCAAAGTGACAGTGAGAGTTTCCCAGAAGAGGTATAAATCACCAGTGGACTTGAACTCTGAAAAAATGTTTTAAAAGGATTTCTAGTTAAACTTCATGATCCAGGGATGAAGAAATTATCTTGGTCTCCTTCCTAACCTCCCAGTCTCATCTTCCCTTCCCCACTGGACACAAGGCAAGACTAGCACCTCCTTGCTCTCTGATTTAATTCCCTTTCCATGTAGGCAGGGTTCATGAAAGACACATTCACGTATTTGTCACTTTTCTGGTACGATGTCCTGACAATTATTTACACCTCGATGCCAGGCTTGCCACTTGACCCCACTGCTGTGTCTGAGCAGCTCTGTCTGACGGGCAGCTCTGTCTGATGAGCAGGCCCTCAAACAGCCCCTGCTTTCCTCCTGGCTCTTCCAGCCATCCTGACTCCTGCACCAAGCTCCCACCCATCCTGCCACTGGGACCAGCTTCAAAGGCCTCTGCTGGTTTCCAGCATACCCCAGAGAGGAGGATATAGTTATACATCACTCCCAAGCTGTCTGGGAGCTTGCAGAAGGTACAGGCTCAGACATGCCTGAAGCAACCAGACCTCCTTCCTGCCACTTAAGGCAATGGCTCTGGGGGTAGCCAGAAGAATCACGACAGATCCACAGCAAGAATGACTTTAATCCTGTGAAGAAAATGAAATGGCAAGAAAATATGTCACTTGGAGCCTGACTGAGAATATCTCCACGAGAACATAACTGGCCTGAAATGATGGGCACCTGTTTCAGACCTGACTCATCTTCACTTTGCTGAGCACTGCCAAACCCCAGAGGCTGCATCCTCCACAGAGAAGTATCTGCTTCCTTTTTGTTTCAGGTGGAATCATGCACTTTACTCTCAGGAGAGACGCAAGAACATATTCTATTGATATAAAACAGTGAGTAAAGAAAGTTCAATGGTAAATGCAACAGAGGTTTAAAATATTTGATGGCAAGGTACAGTTGAGCATTTACTGCACAGAGGACAGGGTCAGACAAAACTGTCATATACTCCCATCACATCATGAGGTTCAGAAAGGACCCCCTTATGTTACAAACAGCGTTTCCAAGCAGAGTTTGTGCACAGCTGGATCCATACTTCATCAACAGTTTATGTCTAAAGGATTACATGAGCACAGTCTATCCTTTGTATCAGTTAAGATTTCAAACTTTCAGTGCACATATTCCCAATTCACTTACTGAGTATCTGATGTGAGAAGGAATCCCTCAGCCTCAGGAAGGCACTTTGAAAGAAGTCCCTACTCAAGGGGAAATCCTGGAACACACTGCTCCTGTGCAGGAGAGCTCAACAAGCCCTAGGCTGTCCACTGTTTGTGGAGTAAGATAACGGAGTCATAGTCACATTTCCATACAGACTACAGATGTTAGTTTCTTCCAAGCTTGGCTTGAGTTGGACCTAGACCAGCACTGTAGTTAGGTGGATGCATTGCTCAAAATAGTCCTTGGCTGTTGTGTTCTTATCTGGCTCTCCCAAATCCTCTTTGAGCCAGATGCAGCCATCATAACCAGACACATCCTTTAGGACCACCACTGGCGGTAACAGGCTGGGAAATAAACAGGTTGAGAGGTAGGGGGAAGTATATCATTATTTGAGGCTTGGAATACCCCAAGTCTGCCAAAAAGACAAAGAAAATAAATAAATCAGTGATACAACAACCTACACTTGCATTAACATTGCTGGGGAAAGGGAAATGCCTTTTGTTTAAAAGACTGACCTTTCCCTTCTGGAGCCTTGGTTTCTAAATCCCATATTTCACTCTGTGCATATTCACAGCTTCAGGTGAGCCTTTCCACAGCTCAAGACCAAGGCCTGCATGGACCTCAGCTGCTGCCAGCACAGGATGCTGCTCAGTGCAGTAAGGCAGCAGTGGGAAGGCAGAGGCTGTGCTGCAGCTCCCCTCCTGGGACTTCAGGGTCATTTGGGTTTGCCCTGTCCCCAGAGAGACTGAGAGTGTCCATGTCAGATGGCCTCCTCCCTGGCTCTGCCAATTAAACTAGACAGCCCAATGCCATTGTCTTTACTAATTGATGCAGCAAGCACATAATTAAAGGACTCCCCATCGCTCCACAGTCTTTTCTGGCTATTTGTCCAGGTGGAGCCCGGCCACGTGCCTGCCTCTCACCAGCTACCTGCCTTTCCAGCTGCCAGTCCTGAACATCACCCCTCTGCCAGGCTGGGGGATGATGAACGCTCTCCCCACTGCTCTGCATATCAACACGCAGGAGGTCAGATCCCCTCGTTCTCTGATCCGGCAGATGGATCCCTCGGTGTCTTTGTCTGCCCTGACCTACTTCTCCCTTTCATGTCTGCCGGCTGAATCTCTGGGGTGTCTGACTCACCACAGCTGTGGGGATTCTGTGCCTGCCCACACACATCTCCTCTTCCTGGAGGTAAATTAACCCTTCATTTGAGGTATGGCAGTGGCCTGCAGCAATTTTCCCTGCCAAGCTGTGATCTCTTCCTCACTGAAGCCAACAAATACCTAAAACAACTGCCCTCAGACCACCGACAGCATGCTGGTAATGGCTCTCCCATGCTTCTCTACAGGATGGTAGTCTCAGGACAAACAGGATCCATTGCCAGGGGAGACTGCTGACTGAGGAATCCCAGTGTGCTGTCATGGATATCCATCCTTCCACTGTCTGATTTACAGGAGGGATGAATTTGGGTGGAAGCATCTCTCAATCCCTGCAAGACCATTTGGTATCCGTGAGGGTGACAACGACGTGCCGGGGACACTGAAGACAGCTGTGATGTCAGATGCAGGCTGGTCCAAGAGACCCCAAGACCCCCAGGCAGCGCAGAGCAGAGGCTCCCAGGGTAAGCCTGGGGCACAGCAGAGGGGCTGGAACTGGGCTGGCACCACCACAAGGAGCCTGGGCCAAGCCACCAGCCCAGGCTATGGCTGTGGAAGACTGAGACACATGGCTGGGGGTTTTCTGAGGCTATCAGGAAGGTCACCCATTATCCATCCTGTTGTGGCACCTGCAGGAGCCCACTCATCCCCTACAGGCAGCAGAGGGGGAGGAAGCAAACAGGAGCCATCAACCTCTTTATGCAGCTGTGCCTTGACTAGGAATCAAAGATGCAAAGCATGCACTGAACTCACCAGCTGCATTTAAACTGCCTTTAGATGGCAAGGGGAAGTGCTGGAGGAAGGAAGTAATTCTCACTGCCTTACTGGCTGTCTTTGATTTATACCACACAGTTTTTTTGGGGAACTGTGGACCTGAGATGCTGTGTAAGCAACAGCTGCTGTGTCTCCACTGTGGCAAATGCACACCCTCTGCCCCACACGACTGCACTTCGTCTAGACATGGCTTTAGAGGACACTCTGCTGTGTGGCCTCTGTGCTGCCTGTGTTGCAGGAAGCAGGATCCATGGAAATCTTATTTTTCCTTGCAGACTCCACCGTATCAGGGGCTATTCCCAGCAGCAGATTTGCACTGTCTGTAAAGAGAGGTGGGAGGGCAGGGTGGAAGGGAGGCAAGGATGAGATCTCTCTCCAAGACACTGATATTAAAAGGTGAGAGATGGCTTTGAAATGCTGCGTGGTGATATATCCTAATATAGAGAGAAGCCATAAAGATGGTTTTACCAGGAGTCTCTGAGTGTTTGCACCAGTACCATTAAGGGCTGGACACTGACACATGAGCTGAGCTGCAGGCACTGAGCCAAGCCTCTGAAGGATTCATCCCGAGTCTGGCCTTAATTTCTTCTTGCTGAGAAGCGCTTGTGTTGGGTCTTAGCACAGACACATTTAACAGGAGAGCAACCAGGCACTCCAAGGCTTAATGCAAGAGTACATGCACAGGGAAAGCAAGTGAGAAGAATTTTGATTAATTGCTGTGTATTAATTTGCTTCTGCGGTGGATGGAATATTTGCTTTGAGCTTTTCTGAGAGAGACAATGTGGAAATGTTTTGCACAGCTCACTGGCCTCACAGTCAAGCCCATTTGCTGTTGGTTAACTTTCAGCCCCACATTAGCGAATGAGCAGGACAAGTAAAAACATCTTTTCACCTCCTAAGGCAGCAAAGCTCGATGGTCTGGCATAAAAAGAAGTGAACTGTAATATTAGCTAGTTTAGATAGACTCACAGAATGTACATTGCCCCTTTAAAAGCTTTTCTATTGCACAAATTCTCTTTTTGTGCCTTTTTTTTCCCCCCAAGGAACACTCTTAGAATATATACCCAAACTATCTAATCAGAGATGGTGTCAGGTCTCAATAAGGAAATGCAGGAACCCGAACTGAGCACAGACAGGTATGTTGAAAGCAAACACTTTCATCTTGTCAGGAGTGGTTTGTTTGTGTCTCATACAGAACTGCGAGGAGCCATAACCACAAATACTTCACACGGTACTTTGAATTTAATAGCTCACACGGGCTACTGTCTGAATTACTGCCTTTTATTTTATGACTAAATTAATATTATATACACAGGAGCACATTTAAAATACCCAACAGGGTGAAAGAAATGATTGCTGTGTTGAAAAATATAAATTTTTATGCACAGAAGTTATTAGTGAAGCCACATTCCCCAGTCCATTAATGTGCACACATTTAAATTTTCCCTTTTTTTTTCCTTTTGACCTTTCTTTTCAGATACTACAGCATGTTATCTTAAAGCTTTAATAAAACAGTAATTCACTCATGCTTTTTATGGCCTACTAATTTGTCTGTTGTGCCATATATTTGGTTTCATAACTTTTATATGCAAATCAATAAAAACTCCTTTGATATTTCATTTAAATCATTGAATAATTAACACATCCCAGCCCCCAAGTTAGCTATACTGTGAAACAGAGAACTAGCACTCGCAAAACTTCAGGTAAAATGGAGTAAAACTGAAGACATGGATGAATCCATCTTGTTTTAAAAATCATTAGAGGAACTGTATTTATAAAAAGGAAAGAAAATGGTAGAAAAATCTTATGCCTGGGAAAAAGTAGCCCTGAATATGTACCATAATTGTAGATGAAAAAAAAAGGGAATGGAAGCAGACAAAAATATTGGTATAAACGTCTTTGAATATGTTATCTGAGTTCTAAGAAATGGAAAATGGAGCACAGTGCTCATAGTTTGGGATTTTCCAGCCCCACCCCTCACACCAGAGCTGTGTCTGGGCTTTGCAAGGGGCTTTTCAGTGCAGCCCCAGCTTACAGCAGGGCACACATACCCAGGCTCCAGGCATGTGGCTCTTTCCAGACTTTAACACTCTTCCACACATAAGCAAAACTGTGGGACTTTCCCTGGCTCCTCCAGGCATCACTGTGCTCCTGACTTCCTTTTTAGCCTGGTTTCTCACAGAAACAGGGCATCTGCAATCCTACCACTGCATATAAGTCTTCTCATGGTAGCCTCCAAACCCAGGAGCCTGGGTAGAACTGTAAAATCTCAAAAAAAAATGCAAGTTCCTGAAACTGTCATGGAAAATACAAGGACAAGCAGAGGAAAGAGAGGTGATGTGTCCCAAATGCAAAGGCTGAGCCCATGGAGAAGCCACATAACCCATGTGAGAGAGGGACACTGGTTCAGGCATGACTGGGCGCTGGGTTCATGTCAATCAGCTTTCAGCCTTGTTCCACAGATCTCTAATAAACCCCCCATCTCCTGGCTAGTGACATCCCACTCATTCTGAAGATAACTCTGGGAATGTGAAGCCTGTGTAAAAGAGCCCTTGAGGCATGCCAGAGTTTGCAGACAGCCTGAATCCCAAATGTCAGGAGCTGACCCTTGGGTATGCTCCGTGCTCAGATGCTGTGCTGCCTGCACCGCTACACAGCGAAACGCCAGCTCAGCAGCTGTGGGACAGCATCTAGGTGAATGTGTATATTTTATTAAAGAGAGAGAAGGTCTGATGGATGTTAAGCCTCAGCCAGTTGGGAATCTTTGTCTGAGTGAGGGACAAAACCTCTTTCACACTGATCAAAGCAGCTAAAAGAAGTTCCCATCCTCTGCTCCCTGGACAGCCTGTGTCAGCCAGAGCCAACTGCTCCTCAGGCACGCAGGAAAGGAGAGAGCAGAAGCTGGCAGTGCTGTGGCCCATTGCTCTGAGCCTTGCTGGGAACCTCGCAGTAAAGAGAGAACCTTAATCTCACTGCCTGAAGGATGGAGGGCTTGGTCTGTGAGCACCTGCTCCCAGCTGGACAGGCTGCACAGGCATCAGCTTGGCCATCAGTGTTTCATTGCACTAGGGCACCTTCACTTATTGTCTGTTCAAAGGTCCTTGTTGGGCTGTGCCAGCCCAAAACTGCCTGGGGAGTCCAAAATCCAACACAAGATCACTGCACAGTCATTAAAATACCAAAATATTTTAGATGTTGCACACCAGCATTAGTACTGTCTCCTGACTTTTACGTGCAGTAACTGTAGAAAGAGGAGTTAACTGAGAAGACATTAAGGACGGAGTTTGCTTAAATAATGAGTATTTGTTTAGTGAACATCTGCAACATCCCATTAAAAGGGGAGCACCATACTGAAATAAATACTTGATCAATGAAGGATGCATGGCAACACCACAACATCTTGTACTTGTTGATGTCAACAACTGACAGAGAAATCCATTTACCAAAGGAGCAATGGCTTACTCAGGGGATGCTGATTTAATTCTCTGCCCATCAGGAATTTTGCCCATGGTATCAGGAGGAGCAGAGATAGAGCAAACCCCACGTTTTCCTGTCATTTCACCACCTAACAGTGAGGTCAAGGACAAGACAAAAAAAACCTGATCTAACAGGCTGGTCCATGCATTAGTGAATGCTTGTATTGCCTGTAGAGAGCTGCAACACGAGGCTAATGGTTAAGCAGATGCATTCAAGGTTGAGGGTGCACTGTAAAAGCTGCCTGGTTTTACATGTGCATTAGAAGACTGCTTGACTACTTTCCTTGCTATCCTGGAATAATTTTATGTTAATTCTTTAAATGTCAATTATTCAGATGTTTCTTTGCTGCACTTCTAGCTCCCAAGTAATTTCCTTTAAATTGTTGCATACACCATTTCACAGGTTCTGTGATAGAGGTCTCATTTTTTTTTATATTGATTTTTTTTTATATCTTTGCAGTACAGAATTAGCCAGGGCTTCAGCTTGGACTCCAATCACTGGTTTGTCTTTATTACTTCAGGTACATTTTCCGTGTTTTACATTTAAATTTGTGCACTTTGTTTTATTGTGCTTGCAACCAGTTTAATTTATTTCCTGTCTCTGTATCTTCCTTCTACTTAAATTGGACATGCTCAATGGCCATCCACTTTTATTGAAACAAAGAGCACACAGGTTCCAGGAGAGTTCATTGGGGAGGTACCTGGGGCTATTGCATAGAACCCTGAGTCATGTACTTGCCTTTTCAGACCTTAGAGATTACTAATTTCAGAAAGTTGGGTGAAACCTGGCTGGGTTTAATCAACTCATGTCTTTGTATGCTCCATCAATCTCAAAGTGGGTAAGAAAATTGCTTAATAAATTCTTTAACCAGTAGTGTCCCTGTAATTAAATGAGGGCAAATTAAAAAGCACTGCAATAAATGTTTTATCTCCTCCTCATCCTTATTAAGGCCCTGAGCCTCCAAAAGCTCTCCCAGGTGTGTCCCAGGGAGCACTGGGTCTTACCTCTTTGACTTCTAAGACCTTACCTACAACAGACCAGGGGCCTGGGGAATCACAGTGGGATAGGACTGGGAGGCAGACCCTGACTCCCCACCAGGGTGGAACGGACTGATGTGCTTTACTCAGGGTTTGTCTCAGCAGCTTAAGTCCATAATTACTGACTTAAAACAAGAAAGCTGCAAAGCACAAGTCTAAACCCAAACCACAGGGCAACAGCACCTCCCTTACTCCCCCAGAGCAGGGATGCACCACAGGCACTACCACAGCTCTCTGCATGAGATTACACAGAATTCCAGTGCTCCTTTTTTGGCTGGAATTTTTTTTCCCTTTAAAAATTCATAGATACCTATAAACCACCTTTTACCCATAGGTGCGTTCAGCTCTCAGAGCATCTCAGGACGATTTACCCCTCAGATGGTTGCGGCACCACGTGGCAATTTCATCTCGTGTTACACCACCCAAGCTCAAGTGCTGCTGAAGCCCCAGCTCAGCAAAACCACCCCTTTCCCAGCTGTACCACCAGCCTGTGTTTAGTCATGGGTCTCTGGCAGTCAGAGCAGCTTCACCTGCTTCCCTCTCTCCTGAGCCCAAGGGAGTCACAGCTCAGGGACCCCAAATCATGGCAAGGCACCAACAAGAGCCACTTGGGAACCAGGAAGGTCGCAGCCAGCCTGGATCATAGGGGACAGTGTCTGGTTTAACCAGGGCATTGAGAAACTCTCACAAGCTCCCCAGAGCAGTAGGACAACACACAGAGAAAACAGCAGAACCAGAGCAACCAGTGAAGCAGTGTGAGACGCCACAGGGAAGCCTCAGATCTGAGCCGTGGCACTGCCAGGACTCACCAGATTTCCAACCTCCCTTTTTTTTGCAGAGGAGGAAAGCTCATCCCTGAAAACCTCCTTCCCAGGTGGGTTTAGCAATGTGCATCAAAAAGCGATACACAGGGATGTTAATGCAAAATCACTCACGGTAACCTGCAGAACCAGCAACTGCAGAGGAGCCTTTGGGCTGCTGAGAGGCACATAAATGGAAAAGTGCCACCAAAGGCCAGATAATCAGCTGCTCTAAATGGGGACAGCTACTGCAGGCTGATGGCTGAGAAGCCATCCTCCTCCTCCTCTTCCTCTTTGTATTGGAAATCCGTCAAACATGTAGCAGGGATGCACAACTGGGAGTACAGCAATGCCCCTGTTTTGCTGAGGGCACTTTTTAAATTTGTTATAATCTCCTCATGGGATGGAAAAAAATGATTAATTCATCCTCTCTTTGAGCAATTGCAATCAAAGCAAAAAGCATGATTAATCCAGGATGTCCCCTGCTCTAAAATTGTATTCTTGTCACCGCTTGACCAAAGTCCCAAACAAACCTAATTGTACAAGCAAATAATGACAGCTTTAATACATACATTTAGCAAATACAGGGGTTTTGCTTTGCCATTAAATTTTAATTAGCAATTAATATTTATGCAGCCATTGGCTGGAATTCTGCAAGTTACATAAATAAATATTAACTTGTGGATGATTTTAAAAAAATCCTTGCATCTGTAATTTATTTGTGTGACTCTCTATTACTTATTCATTAATTCATGTATAATTCCAACTCCTCTTCATTCCAGATGGAGTGGGAGGGGAGAGGGAAACTCCCTTGGGACTGATATGCATGGTTTTAATTCTCAATTTAGTCTCCATCGCTACAAATTAAACGTTTAAAAATCCTAAACAAAGTGTTTAGCAATGCTGGCATGTTCAAATCCATCAGTCTGCAAGAACTGGCATTTCTTTAGGTATGCAACTGTACAAGCTGAGAGCAATATGAAGCACCTGAGCAGAAAGACCACCTTTTATATCCTTCTTTTGGCCTGTGAAGGAATCCCTGAATCCACATTCTCACCAAGGTCAGTGGGTGCTTCACTTGCTCCAATGTAGGGGTTAGAGGAAAATTCAAAGACTGAGGCCACAGCAAGCTTCTGAATATCAAGCAATTAAAATATCAAAGGAGCACCTTCATTGGGGTTAGTTTGCTATTAATTTCTGGCAGGCCATGAAAAATTCAAGGCCTTCTCATCCCAGAAATACCTGACTGGGAAATTCAGGCTGTTGAGAGCAGCCCATCATCCCAAGTGCCACACGTGCTTGCAGCCCAGCCTCAGCAACACTGCTGCTGGTTGTGGGGCCCTGGTTGTCACCTCTCTACCATCCTACTGTCTCTGGCTGGACACGTTTTGGCAAACAGCTCTTGCTGTGCTTTGCCTGGCAGCCTGCAATTGTGACAGCTGAGGGGAGGTGCATGCACAGGTCCCGGCATCACTGGAGAGAGGGAGAGGAGCGCCAGCTAAAAAGCACAATCCTAGACCAGCTCCAGTCTCTCTCTCCCAGTATTTAAAAGCAGAGGTTTGGGACTGGCTTATTGCCCTGCTTGCCTGGGCCATTACCAAAGTCCACATGTGATTCCTCTCCCCAGGGTCCCCATAACACTCTGATGTGTGACAGCTCTCAGGGGCCCCTGATTCCTACAGGATAAACATCAACTGAAAGAGAACAACAAACGCTATATGGTTCATTACTGAAGGGACTAATTAAACAGTTAGAGAACATTCCTTGGGAACAAATAATGATGCAAGGGATGTACAAGTGCCCCAGTGACACAGCTGACCTCATCTCACAGCTCCAGGATCATGTGAGGAGCAGAGGAGAGGAGCAGCACTATAGCACGTACATCTGGACAGCAGAGATGTTTGTTTAACAGCAATGCAGCACAAAAAGACTTGGACAAGAGGTTTGGAGACAATATCTGAGAGACCATTTTTGCACATGCGTGGGCATTGCCTCCCTCCTTGCTGGATTAGGCACTGAAGGACTGCTGCAGCCCGGCTCTATGGGACTGGGATGCCAGGAAATCTTAGGGTCAAATATGAAGCAATGTCAGGCAAGAAGGAAAAACCCTTTAGGTACTGAAAACCAGCAGATTTGGCTTCCCTTAGCATGGATATCTGGCCATGGGCATGATCATTAAGGCAGCTGTTTAGACCCAGACAAATGGAGTAAACACAACTCAGCCCTCAAAAGATCAGAGGAAGCAAAGAGGCTAAATACATCTTAAATTTTTCCAGCTGTCCTGCTTCAAGGATTGGCTACTTTAAGCATCTCTCTGCTGTTCTTTCTAAGCTAAATTTTGGAGCTAAATGCAGTAATTTCCAAGTAGTCATCTCCTGCTCTCCAAAGAGCTACCTTATGCACCTAGGCTTGAGTGACCTTAAGACCCCAATAATTGGGGGATATAAAGTGCTAAGAAACTGAGGTTTTTCCAGTTTAACCTGCACTGTATAAACTGCCTAATAATCACCCAGCACCATGGGGTAAAACATTAGACAGGAGAGATGGAGGCATTATGAGATTATATTGGCTAGCATTTAGGGTGGATTTCACACATCCAGATCAAGATCCCAGCAGCTACAATGATGTATCTCTGCTCCTAGAGGAACTGAAATAAATTGAGGTGCTGGCTTATACCCACAGCAGTCCCCAAGGCACTGACAGCTCTCACTTCATTCTTAACCTAAAAGGAGAGGAGTTCCTAAAAATAACAGCAAACTATCGACATTTCCTGCAATCACTTGCCGTTTGTCTATGTAGTTGAAGAGGATTTATGTGTCCTGGCTTGGGAGACTCATCGAGGTAGGGTTGGGGTTACAGCGTACAAAGGAGCACAGAACTGTTTATTTTCATCCCTAGGCTGCTGCCAGGCACAGCCAGCTCCTTTCTCTGTGCATTCAGGAGCTGTGTGGATCCAGACACATTTCTATTTCCTGATTTTTCCAGCCCACTTCATCATGGCAGTGATGGCTGGAAACACTTGTTAGTAGCACAATTTCAGCCCCAGACTACCTAAATTCTGCTGATAAGATTAAGCAATAGTCCAAGACCTTATTGGTTTATATTTCACAGCTACCAGGCATCTCCTAGAAAGCAGCATCAATGCTATATGGATTCCATCTATTACAACTGGGTTGCCAATAAAAATGCAAAGGTACCTGAAAACAATGCAATTTGAGGAAATGTCAAAGAAATTCCATCTAGACCCATAAAGGAGTTTATATATTATGGTGTAGGGGACAGCAAAGCTGTAGTGTTATTGAGCCATTTAAAGTACTATCCCCCATTACTGCAGAGAGGCCACATTCATCTGGGATTTGATGTGGGCTGGCAACGGTTCCAGCTGCATCTCACACCAGCAGCATGCTCCAAGGACAAGGGGCACCCCAGCCTGCATGCACCTGCTGGCTGGAATTTTGGAGTGGCTGCAAAACTCTTCCTAGGGGACAGGGGAGCAGGCAGAAAGCACCAAGGCACCTCGTTCCTGCTTGAGTCCAAAGCCAGCCCTACAAGGCTGTGCTTTCTCAGTTGTGCTGCGGCCCTTAACCAGCCGCTGCTGGCTTCTTCCTACTGCTTTTCTCTCTATATCTTTTTGCTTTTCCTTTTTTTTTTTNTTTTTTTTTTTTTTTTCCATGTCTCTCTCTCAGGGGAGTGCTGCCTCCTGGAAACAGCATGCTGGAAGTCTCCTCTACCTCGGAATTTGCCTCCCGCTGAGATGGGAAGTTCAAAACTGTGCATAACATTGTTAACATTGTGTTTCCCTACCCGGTAAAAGTCCCACGTACATGATGCTTGGCACTAGAGACAAAGGCAGTTCATGCCTGAAAAATTAGGTACATCTTCACACTTCATGCTGCTGATGGTTTGTGGTTCAGGAGTGAGCGGAGGGGCGGGAGGAGCGCGGGGAGCGGAGCCTCAGCCCGTGGCCGGGCTTCCGTCTCCCTCTGCTGCCGGGAGCCGGCTACTGCTGCCACTGCGCCTGGGACAGGGACCGCAGGGACACACGGGCCGGGGAGAGCCGCATTCCCGCCGGGAAGCGCTTTCCAAGGGCTGGAAACCAAGGGGAATAAAAATCTCCATATCTTAACTCATTTCCCAGAAATTTCTAGGGAGGATGAGGAGAAGAAAAAGAGGGTCAGCGTCTGATCCAGCGCACGGAGCTGCGATGTCCCCGTGGGTGGCTGCAGGACCCACTCCACCTGCCCACAGTGCTGGGACAGCACGGTCTCAGCCTGGAGAAGCAGAGCTCATCCACAAGGGCATGTTCACAGCCCAGTCCCACCCCACCGCCAGCTCTCCCCACCCCTGACTCCCACCAGGCTGGACTTCGCTGCCCTGACACAGAGGACATTGTTTCCTTTCTGAGAAGCAGCAGCTCCCAGTTCCTGCAGAGGTGAGACAGCCCAGGGACTCCTCTGAGAGCATCTCTCCCCTCTCTTTGCTGTGGGGCAGAAACCAGACCCACCCGCTCACCAATTAAAAAGCAAATACAGCTCCTTTCCATTTATTCTACAAACTGCAAACAAAAGTGGAATGGAAACTGATCAGCTTAATACCCTCACCTTAGAAAAGGACATCCTCACTGTAAAAAATAGTACAGACAAAAATCTGCTGCATACACACAACTTGCAGGGACTTTACTTCAGAGCTGCAGCTCTGGGCAAGGTCATTTGGTGAAATGTGGATGAAATTTCTCATATCACTTAGAAAGCACAGGGACGTCTCTCAAGAACCACTTCACAAAGCGTTTCCCTGCAGGGTGTGCAGCTCCTCGGGAATGACCTAGGAGACACTTGTGGGGCAAAGCCTGCAGAGCTGTATAACTTCTGTATGGTAGTAATTACAGAGACTTTGGAAATGGAATCAAATCTTAAAAAA
>VZRS01012368.1:863547-972684 GCA_013398055.1 Ifrita kowaldi
AAAAAAAAAAAAAAATCTACTTAAGACATATTTTTGATCCATTGAGTCTGAGAGTGCCCTTCTACTTTCATTGTGTCTATGCCTTCAGCATTCCTGGAGGCAAAGGAAGCACTGTTATCTCTTTGTGCACCACAGAGAACTGGGAGACAGAGGATGTAAGACCAGGCTTTTCAGAAGTGACTGGCAATTTAGAATCCTGTACTTTGGATATACTACTTTAGAGAGCTCTACTTGCAGAGTTGAGGTTAGCAGCTTTGGCTTGAATCCAGTTTAGTTGCCCAAAGCCAAACAATAAAACATGAAGGTGCTTTAAAAAAGAATTGAAAAATCACCAGACACTTTAAATATTGACCCAAATTACTTGCCCCAGGCTATACAGGGGAGATTGGGATGGGGCCAAGTAGGCTGAACTGCCTCCTGAATTGCTGAGTAGCATGCAAAAAGCCCAAGTTCCATGCTTTGAGACAGTGGATGTCCCCACAGGATGTATGTCTGTGGCAACCAGGGGCCAGCTCTCGAGTCCTGCATGGCTTCCTAACAAAGCATATTGTGTGAGGGGTACAGGGCTTCAGCACCAGGGTGGCAAGAGGACAAATTCCGTATTAAAAACAGGGCTCCTCTGAGAGCAGAGGGAGATATCATGAACTTCAAAGGTCCCATCTTCCTCCTTCTCTTTGTACTCCCTGAACAAAGGCTTGCACTCAGGCTCCAGCAACATACTGCCCACCACTGACTGACACTCACCTGTTATTATGATGTCTTTGCCGTGTCATCCAGAGCTGACCTTGGGAAAGAGATCTTATGTATATTCATAACTCCATTTCATTTCATCATTAGTTCTTCTGTGTACCTAATTTATCACCATAACTATGTCAGAGAGGGAGGCCTGCAATTTCCTTGCCAATATAACGTTGGTGTAGTAAGAAGACATCAGTGGAGCAGTTACTAATCTGTTGTTCTGCCTTCCTGACTCCCCACCTGGGGATAGCTCCAGGGTTTTCTTTCTCAGCCATGCTGGTCTGTTAAACTGTTAAATTGAATGAAGTTGTTGCTTCACCAATTACACTGTTTATACCTTAAACACATGAATAATGCTGTGCTTGAAGTGGAATACTTCAGTAAAGTATCTTTATTAAAAAATTAGAAAGGTGTTGAGAGAGCATTAGAATCATAAATCACAATTTGGATGTGACAGCATGTCAGCAAGGAACTGATGTATAAACTCCCAGTCGATTCCAAGAGCATTTGGATCAGTGGTTAGCTTAGGGTTAGCCCTGCTGAAGGAAATGTTGATGAAAGAAAAACACTTATCTTTTGTACAGCTGTCAATCTGCCACTCTTAAAACATACCACAAAAGAGCCACAAAATCCCCATGTAATGGGCAGAGACATTTCAGTCTGGGGAGCACAGCGACAAGACTGAGGGCACTCAGCAAGGTGGTAGCAGAGCTGAGCCCGAGCCCCATGACACTGCTCTGCACACACCATGACACAGCCTCCCATCGCCTGCCAGAGTGACCACTGGCTTTCAGGTCCCGCTCACTTATAGCTGTGGCTGTACATCTCAGGAGCTCTGCAACCACCATCGTGTTCACAGTCACTTCCCAGCACTGCAACCCTGCTCCCAACAGCATCCTGGTGCTCTGGAGAGCTCCGTGCCCCTCCCCAGCCACCCCTGCTCTCCCCTGGGGCCAGTGCCCAAAGCTGCTGCTTGGAGTCACGTCGAGGAGGAAGGGCAGCAGCTGCCAGCTGTGTGTGCCTACGTGCAGAGGGACACTCTGCAGCTCCTCTGCTGCACACACACAACCAGCAGCCCCACGGGAGCACCATGAAAATGTGCTCCTGGGACCTCCTGGGTAAGGCAGGGGCACAACCACAGCCAGGACAAATACAGTCTCTTGCTTCAGAGAGACCCTTGTTTAAGGATCTGCGGGAGGGGAAAGAGCCTGTACTTAACAGGCAGCAGAGACAACACCAAGATGCCAGGGCAGTGCCCAGAAATGCTCAAAGGAGCTCCATTTGCCACACAAGAGCTGGAAATGTGCACAGATATAATTAAAAAGATGCTCTCCAAAGTCAGCCTGCATGAAACAGACATGGAGCTGGTTGGCTAAAAAAGGCCTGTCAAAGCCCAGAAGCACATGGAAAAACAGCACCAGAAGTTATTTACAAGGAAATGCAGAGGAGGACAAAGGACAAAGCAGAGGAGGAAAATCTGGTGCAAAAAAATGTACTGCAAATGCTTTATTTCTGAATGGTGAAGGGCAGGGTTTATCAGCAAATTACACACAGATCAACACTAAGTACTGCGAGAGAAATCATTAGGTGAAAGCTTCAAGAAAGAGGGGGAAAAAGGTATTAGTGATTTGAAGTGATATAAATTCAGAAGAAAGCAGAAGGCAAACAGGCACAGGGACTGATGGTAAGCAGGGTGAGTTCCCAGGCATTTCACAGCATCACACAGAAAACAAACCAAACCTGCAATTAAGCAAAGCAAAATTAAAGCTTGGCGGGATCCAAATACCCCTGAGGAGATTCTAAATTACACACAAGATGTTCAGGCCTTCTAAAAGTACCTTCCTTGGCAGCATGTAACACAACTGGATATGTCTCCATGGGTGAGAGGGGCCTGGAGAGGTGTCACAACACGCTGCAGAGCTGCCTGAGAGACAGCTGCCACAAGTGGACTCCACACAGTTGAGTCCCAGATCTGGGACGTGATCATCCTGAGACAGGAAGAAGAAGCAATAGGGCTGCCATCGGTATTGGATGCAGCAGCTTCAGTAAGATTGTGTAACTTTGCAATCCAAGTGAGACCAGACCTGGGATGAAATATTCAAATGACGAAAACACAAGCAGAATAAAAGCATGCAGCCAAAGCAGGCTACATCCCCAATCTCCACACATCCAAGCTGCTAAAAGACTCCAGTTTTCAAGCACATGAGCAGTCAGCAGGCACCTCCCTGAGTGTGCAGCATGTTAAGAGAAAATATAATAAAAGCAGCACAACAAATGCCAAAGGCAGTTGAAGGCAGCCATTGCACAGTTATCAGGGCAGCAGACAAGCTGCACTTGAACAGATCCAAACAAGCAAAATAGTGCACTGAACACACCTCCATCCAAGTGTCTACCACCAAAGAAACCTCACCTGACTGGGCAAAAGGGAAAAAAGGATATCCCCAGTGTTGGATGGCAATGTTGGAGATTGGCATAAGCTCCTAGGCAAGGAAAGTGTACTCCTTGCCTTGTTAGGAGGACCAGGATCCAAGTACAGATGGCTGAGACTGTCATTCGGGATCAAAAGTAGAGATGCCGCCAGCAAGACACACTAACAAGACTCTCAGGGATCCATGTCACTGCTGATGACATCTAGGGGTAGAGATGAACAGACAGCTTGCTGGAAGCTGTGACAGTGACAGGGTACAACTGCCTTTGTCAGCCAAAATAATAGGAAAGCAATTGGACCCATTTGACAATGCCAAGCTGAAACTGTGTGTTGCTGCACTGTTCGCTTGGTGATCTTCCAAGGGCAGCCTGGGAGAAGTTCAAACCAGGGCAAAACCATCCAAGATGAAACCAGTTGCTAACCGTTGCTGGATGCCCCAAAACACCCTCAGCACTTGCCACTCAAGGGGTCACATAGAGCAGGAACTTATTCGGATCAGTCTTGTGAGTTATCCCCGCTGAAGCCAAGCCTGACTGATCCCACAACAAGTGTGCCTTTGCCACGCTTCCCAGGACCATTGCATCAGACATGTCTTTCGGCAGTACTCAGCCCTCTCCCCCAGCTGGCAGCCCTGGCACAGGCAGCCTGGTTTCATCACCAGTGTTACCTGCTGCACCATGGACTGCCTGACCACCAGCAGCTGGCCCCCGAGAAAAGGGTTTACCCCACTCTCAGCTGATGCTCTGCCAGAACCATCGATGCTCAGGACCTTACCAGCACCCTAGTGAGTATTAATCAGGGGAGAGCCAGCCCTGGCAGCACAGTACTAGAGATTTCTGTGTGCCACATGAGCAGTGGGGGAGACTCTCTTAAAGGATGGGACAGTCACCTGGAAGAAGTATTTTTGGCAGCAGCAGCAAAGCAGTTGAACATTAACCCCTGCTCAGGGCTGGTCCCCTGGAAACACAGGGAATTTTGCCGCAGACATCCTCTGTGGGCAGAAACACACCTTTGAAGATTGAAAGCAAAGTCCTCCACGGGGCTTTGTTGGTCCCGTGTCCAATACCCTTCCAAAGTACCTGCTGTTGTTTTCCAAGCCTATACGTGGAAAAAAATGGCAGGTGGCAGGAGTCACGGCACAGCTCAGGGGAGATTGCCAAAGCAGCCTGTGGAAGGAGGGAGCTCCCAGCCCCACACCACAGCAGGGACAAGGGGAGACCTGGGGGTAGGAGGAGCCGGCAAAGCTCCCTCAGCATCCCAGCAGAAGGGGAAGCCACTGAGTGCCAGTGAGTGGAGAAACCCGTCCTGCTTCCCCTCCTTCCCCACAGCGTGGAGCTGCACTGCCTGTTTTTAGGCAGCTTTGCGGTTCTGGATGCAGCTCCCCAGGGCTGTATCCCAGCTCTCAGCACTGCGAATGGGATCTGCAGCAGCCAGAGACATCTGATCTCTCCACCTGGCCATAAAGCACAGGTCAGACCCTGGGCTGGTTGTTTTTCCAGCTCAAGGAAGGCAGGTGACAGCCAATGTGCCACACAGCTCATCAGCGCTGTGCTACACGAGCAGTGCCGTCAGTGCACACTTGGACAAGCAGAGGGAGTTTATGCAGCAACATTAGCACTTTGGGCCATAGGATTCAGTATTTTCGTTCTGGTTCTGGGAAGCCCAAAGCTGGATTTACTGTGTCATCAAATCACAGTACACAAGAGGTCCAAAGAACTGGGAAGTTCCCGTGTCCCTGCTGGGAAGGCAGGCATGTTTTCAACCCAGTGAACAAATTACAGCCAAACCCCTGCTAAAGCAGAGATTCTCCTGAACTGCATTTGCACTTCAAAATTGCAGGAAATTGCACCTTGGTGATGTTTTCCCATTAAAACTCTTTATTTAAAGCACTGATTGCATTATCCTAAAATAAATCTCAGAGTCTGGGGCTGTTTAATGTCAGGGGTTGGATTCGGATCCAAGCTGTGCACGTGTAACTGCACCAGAGCTGCTTCTGCTCCTCGCCCACGTAAAGGAGACAGTGATTTGCATCCCCCACCGCAGCTGCCATGTGCACTCTGTGCTGGTGCTCTGACACCACTGGATACCCAGACAAGTCTGCTTTTTGGGCATGCTGCAGCTCAGCTGAAATCACAGTGGCCACAGCAGTGCAACTTCTGAGATCACACTCTAATATTTTTAGCAGAGCTGGTACAGCAGAGCAAACACTTGGACACCTGGATCACCTCTGAACATTGTGAGGGGTGGAGGAGCTCAGTGACATGGGACCTCCCGGAATGGCATCACTGCCAGCCAGCCCCCACCAGGGTGGCTCTTCCTGGAGGGGGCTTTGAACAGGGACACTGATGTGACCACTGACAATAGAGATACAGATTGTGACAGACAGGTGAAATGCAGCGACTGATCTGCCTGACTCAGTGCTTTAGCTGAATACAGATATAATTTCTTTTTATTCTGGAAAAATAAGCTTTTGTGGAGCTAAAAAAAAAAAAAAGGGAAAACTAAAGGCAGCACTTCAATGAAACCCCACAGACACATTTCATCAACCAAAAAACCAAAATGGAATCTTTTTTTCAGAAACCAGACATTCAAAAGACACCTCTTTTGCGCAAAACACAATTTCACTTTGCAAAATCAAAAATGCTTGCTGGAGCCCTAGCACCTTGTCCATGGAAGCAGCAAACACCAGACATGCAGGAAACTCTTGCTTTATTTAACTAATTGTATTTCTTTCCTCTTCCTTCTATATTCTCCAATGGAGATGTGCATGTGACAGGCTGCAAAAGCCACAGGCATGCCCTATCTGCAAAATTGATGTCTCCAGGCTTCCTGCTTGGTAGTGCTGTCTCTCTGCACTGTGGGGTCTTCTGCACAAGTCAAGTCTCTTGATCTCATGTGGAAGGGGAACTGCTGCTTCTGCTCTTGCTAATGCAGCCCACCATGGTCTGGTGGCCTCCTCTCCCTCCTTCTCCTCAAAGACATTCCTCTTGTGAGGCAGCAGTACTAGGAAAAAAAATATTTCCTTTCAGTAAGTGCCCGTATTCTTCTGAGGGCAGGCAGACCAAGACACAGCCTGACAAAGAAAACCTTTTTGATACCTTGACATCTACTGGTGAGCAGCCAGCCCGTGCCCAGAACAGTGGAGAACGAGTTTCTGCCTAATTTCTCTGCCTGCCCACAGGACAGAGAATTAAAAACTTACCAACAGCAGAGCCTGGCCTAAAGCAGTTACCCCACACACATCACTGAGAGTAGGATACTTGTTTGGGTACTCACTGAGAGTCAGAATGAGCCCAGGTTGTCCTCTTTCAGCATCTTGTTTGCAATAGCCAGTCTGTTGAACTGGTGTTCTGGCAGCTCTGAGCATCAATAATTCAGATATCTACCCTGGGAGTGTTGAAAAATATACCAGAAGTGAAGTCCTGTATTTTTGGGTTTGCCTACCTGCATTTACATGCCATCAGCCAGGTCTGCTGCACCCTCCTAGACCCCACAGGCTTCAGAGGCTCAGCACCACCCAGCCATGCTCATTTGGCTATTTGAACATTTTCTTCAGCTATAAAAATGCTCTTTCCTGGTCCCAGATACACACTGTACAGCATTTGGAATAAATACCTGCAGCTGTCTTTTTGATTTTTTCCCTTGTCTCCTTTTCTCGGTAACATTATGTTCTCCTAGGGAGGAAAAACATTAGCTTGGTGCTTGGGATGATTCAATTACTCAGCAGTAGGTCAGAGAAAAAACAAACATTGGATGCTGCTTCTTGCATCCTCTAAGCAAAAGCCTTGCTGGAGAACATGTGAACTGGAATTTCAGACAGCATCTCAGGACCAGTAGTCTAAAACTACCGAAATAATTTGTACCCTTCTTTAAAATGTTTTGTTAAAAAAAAAGATTTATCTACAACAAGTGGCTATATATTAATATTTTCTAAAAACATCTGGATTTATTATTTATTATCAGGCCTAGATATTTTTCCTCACTACTTTTAAAGAGTTGTGAAATTCAGCTAACACATACAAATCCTGAGTTTTATTAATAATGATGTCTGCTTTTAGAGAGTCCCATTCTCCTAGCAGATGCTCAGATAAACCAGAGCTAGATATAGACATCTCCCACAATCTTCTTCATGATTTTGTTCAAACGAAGACTGTGTGGCAGCATTTGCTACCCCAGCTCTACACTTTCCGTGGATGTTGGCACACATGAAGTGTTGCAAAAGCTGGTGAGAATTTATATTCACAGAAACATTCACACTGAAAGAATTCACGCTGTCATCACACTGGAATAGGAGAGGACAAAGTGGGAGGTCCCAAACAAGGAACAAAATAATGCCCAGGCAACCAGTCAGATAAATAATGAAGACAAAATGCACTTCTAAGAAGCGTGAAAACACCAATGTGAAGCAAGGGCAGGGAGCTGCACTGTGACCAAGAATGAAGAATTGATGCAACAAAGAATTTAAGCAAACTCTTCATGCAAAGCCGAGGACACAGCTCAAAAAACCTTTCTTTTAGCTTTTACGTGACCACAGAAACACCCAGACTTTCCTCTTTGCACTTCAAGGCACCAGCACTCAGCCTCAGTGCCTGGGCCTGCCAGGATTGAACCCAGCACCTCCCTCAGCTCTGCCAGATCAGGCTCAGCTGCAGAGCCCTGGGCTTGTGTGCCCAGCCAGGCAGAGGACCTGCCTTCCCAGGCTGTGGGCACAGCTGCCTGAGAGCTGCCAAAGAGGAATTTGGGTATTTACAGCAGCCCAGCACTCACAGTGTGCAGCCAAAGAGAAAAGGGAACCTTCCCCTCACGTCTCTGTGCCAGCACAACCCGCTAATTGTGCTGGTCCACTCCAGCTCCCTGCCCTGAAGCATTTCTCTGCTGCAGAAGCCAGGAGGGTGTCCCACTCATCAGGGCACAGCTGCTGGAGGCACAAAAGCAGGGCACTGCTCTGCTGCTTCTTGCAGGGCATCCCCCTGCCATGTTCCTCTGACAGGCTCTGTCACCCTTGGATGAGGGTGGGATGGGGGATCCTGGAGGCTGACACAGCCAGGCCAGGCTCTTGGCTGAGGCATGAGCAGGTCACAGGGCAGGGTGGGTCACCAAAAAGCCCTTTTGCTCAGGTGTGCCTCCAAAATGCACTTTGGGAATAGTCCGAGCAAAATCACTCCTGCCTCAAGTTCCTCCAGGAAGATCACTTAGTCATTCTTATAAACTCCTGGGCAGTTATAGGAAATATCACCATGAAATATCTGTCACTGCTGTCTGAGCTGTAGAAAGGCTCTCTTCCTGGTTGTGTTCGTAAGGTGTACAGTCAACATGGCTGTGTTGGTTTAATTCCAGGGCAGGAGCAGTAAACTGGCTTGCATATGTACTTTTGTGATAAACCCAATCTGAGTTATCTGGGAGCTCCCAGATGGCACACAATTCCCAGTTTGCTATCAGAGCTGGATGTGGGCATGTGCCAGCCCTTCCCTCCCTCTGCCAACACACTCTGCTTCCACAAAAAAATATCCCAGCATGTATGACAAAATCTGCAAGAGGGTACAAGTGTGGACAAGTGGCACAAGACCCTGGATCAAGGAAACAGAGTATGTGCACACTCAGACACCTCTCAGAGGGTGGGACACACAAAATACTGTGGGTATATACTGACTCTTGGACTATTTTTCTTGATTTTCTGTGTGGGGCTTGGATCAAATATCCCTCAAGAGGAACATAAATATTTTTGGAGATTTCAGAAGGAGGCTGAGTCAACTTCAAAAACCTTTGTCAACACTAGAAATATGGAGATTATCAGAGAGATGATGTGTTTTATGGAGATCCTAATTTCTACTTCCTTAGTTTTAGTTTTTGAGGAGGTGCTTTCTTAGGAACGTGCACATCTTTTCATGTTTCCTCTACTCAAGAATCACAGCAGAGTAATAATACACTGAATTTCACAACTCTAGTGGCTTATTTTCCTGTTGTCATGTCTTAAATCAAAAGGGATGGGAACACAAGGAACAAGATTGCCTGAGAGCTGAGATAAACCTCCTCCTCTGGTTCACTGTGTGCTTAGCAGGATTTGCAGATATAGACTATCTAATCACATAAATGGAGTGCTGGCTACCCACAGGAACACCAGAGAGAACAGCAGGCAACATTTTACCAAGGACTGATCAGTTTGGTAGGTCTGGTTTGAAAAAGGTTTGGTTTACCTTGGTTTTCTACCCTATGTCTTTTCAAATATCTTTTGTTTTGGCTGAAGTTTTATCCGCTGTGCACACATTTTAGGCTGAATATCTGGGAATTTGGTCTGGATTTCAGAAACCTGGCAGATGAAAACCTTTCATCTCTTTCCAACAACAGGGCTAAGGGGGAAGACACCTTGTTTTGCCCATGCAAAACCCAAAATTTCCTTTCTTGTGTCATTTAGGGACAAGACATGGAACTAAGCAGTGAAGTAAATTCTGGGTCATGAATATGGGTTTTCCCAGGCCCATGAAAACCTGTCCAGAGCAGTCAGTTCACAAGTTACCTCCTGACTTTGCTGCTGTTGAAGAGGGGCATAGAGACTGCAGGGGAAGAGGGAATTTCAGCCTAAATTAAGCTCTCAGATTCCCAAGCTGACCATGGAGTAGCCTGGGTTATTAAGGGAAAATCAGCAAGAATAGGGTCCCTAGGCTGATGTTGTAGGGTGATACCTGTGAGGTCTTGTCCTGCCTCTCAGTGGGTTTCTTCCTTCCCTGGGGAAAACCCCAAGGTCACTGACCTTTTCCCAGCACTGCTCTTTTCTTACCCTTAGAGCTTCCTAAACCCTACTTGAAGCTGCAGACACTGCTGGGTGGATGAAATCAAAGTTTCTGGAAAGAAAAAAAAAAAAAAAAGGAGATTAAAGACCTGAAACTTCTGCGATATCAATACAGTTAGGAGCTCTTTCTGTTCAAAGGTGAGACATGGCAGAGAGATGGGGAAATGTTATTACTGTGGGCAGAAAGGAGTATCTGCATGAGTTGCTCAAGCACACATGGAGAGCTGCCACCCTCACCAAAAGCAGCCCTGGGAGGTTCGGGGTGCCCAAGAAGCAAAGAGACGGAGAAGTCTACGAAGTGGGGGTCATTAGCCAGAGCAGAGTGACAAGAATTTTTCTTGTCCCCTTTCAGCAAAATGAAGTTTATTCACCCAAATAATCAACATTTCTGAATAAAAAAGTAGCTCTCCAAGCAACCAAAAGCTTAGTTTTCTCAAGCTGGGCACCCATGCCAACATTTCATGGTGCCAACATTTCATTAGGAATCTAAACTAAAAGCTGAACACGTCTTGTTGCTGTCAAACACGCCCTGGTAGAAAGGATAGAAATGTAAAGAGATCCACACATGTAAAATCCTGAAGTACAAATACTTGTTGCACTAAGGATAAAGGCACCTAAATGGGGGGGAGCACTGCATTTGTGTGCCTGACTCACCAGCAGTACCCAAGGCAAGCAGCATATGCTGAGGTGCCAGAAGTTTGGAGGATGTGTGGGGGTAACATTGGGAGGTCTGATCCATCTCTAATGGTTTTACTTCCTGAGTTTACAGCAGTGCAGAGTGATCTGATTCTTATCCATTTTGAGTCACTTACCCATTGCCCTCAGTGCTGCCTGCACAGGAACAGCAGGTATCACTTCCCTAAAGTCCTGTGTCTCATAAAAAAACATAGAACTAGATACACTATTCTCAAAAAAAAAAAAAAACAAACAAAGAAACAAGACAAAACTAAAACAAACCCAAAAAAACCATGAAAAAACCCCTTGAAAATCTCAACCCATGAAACCAGAACTATGCAGTATGAAAGTGTCACATTTGCACCAGGATGACCCGCAGCAAAGGCTGGTCATTGGACTCACTCACAAAAGTCCCAGAGCAGAACCCAGCACATCTCCTTCTCCTTCGCCCATGTCAAGGACTGTCAATGCCTAATCATGATATAGTCTGAAGCTTGAGCCACAAGAAGTGAGGACTCTTTGGAAAAACCTGTCCTAATATGCCTGTCCTCATATTCTAGGAGGGAAACATTATTTTCCAAAGGCCCGTGTATTCAGTGTATATTCATTTAGCATTGCTGGATAAATGTAAAATTTCAAACGCTGTACTCACAGATCCTGCTCTGGTCGTCCACAAAAAGGCCATCCTTTGCATCTGATAAAACTTTCTCATATAGCCTCCCATGAAAGCCTTGCATGAAGCATCCTCCCCTGAAAGCTTGGTCTTCTGCCAGTGCAAACATTCTTCAGCCTTTTTTGTGTCCCTTCAGGGAACTTGGTCTAGTGAAACCCAGCAACAGGATGAAGTGCAGAAAAGGTAGATGCAGACAGCAGTGGTCAAAGTAGTGTGATGGAGCACTGCTCTGGTCATTAGGAGGAGCTTAGAAGGTCTCTCATGGTTGTGGTGAATTCACTGGCAACCAAACTACCTGAGAAGAGGCAGAATAAGAGTTTCAAACTTTGCTAAAAACAAATTTCACTCTCAGTGGGGGAAGCAGACCAGGTAAAGGAAAGTAATATAGGCAGGTAAAGCTCGTCCAACACTAATAAATGAGTCCTGCAAGCCAGGCTAGCACTGGTTAGAACCTCACAGCTGCATCTCCTTGGAATTGAAATGAAGCCACAAAAAGGTGGTCAGAGCGGGATGATGCAGCTTCCCACAGGGCTGTTCCACAGACAGGGTGATCTGGGACAGAGCTGTGCCCACATAGCTCCACTGCCTCATTTCCCTGTAAAATGCAAAGAGCACATGGCAACTAGGAAATGCAAGCCAATTATAAAGCAGAAAATCAAATAGCAGTGCCATCTGGTGTGATCAATGTCAATCACTCCCCATTTGCAATCCCAGTGCAAAAGATAGCGATGGTAAAGAGCTGTTACAAGATAATCCCATTTGCAAACTGTCATGTTCAGATTTCAAGAAGGGAAGAGGTCATCCTCACATCTTCTCTAGCACCCTAGAAAAGGGAAAGGGCTTGGAGATGGGGGACATACTTGGTTTTGCCTTTATCTGAAGCAGTTTGAATGCTCAACCCACTCAAGCTGGGAAACTTTGGGATACTAATATAGTCCCAAAACCTAAGCAAGTGCTTGTGGTCTGAAACGAGCCCTATACCCACAGTAAGAGCAGCCTGTGTAATCACCTAAACCTCCACTCATGTCTCTAACAGAACTGTTTTTAATGGGGCTGTGCCAATCCTGAGGAACTCCACCCTTCCACCGAGCAAACATGTTACAAGCAAAACCTGAATGAGCCTCTATCTGTTTGACAGATCAGGCACTTACTGTTTAATTACACAGATGAGTAACACCAATGAACGGCTGCTTTTCCTTCGGAGTTTGTTACAGGGGAACGGATGCGAATTAGGCTGTAAAACAAAAACAACTGTGGTGTAAATAGTGTAATTGCTGTCTTCTCATCTGTGGCAATCAATGAGCTGTTAAGGCATTTTGCATGGCTGCCACGAGCTACTTCACCATCTTGCAGTCTCTGGCAATAAATAACTCCTTTGCAAATGAGAGAGGGAGATGTGTTCCAGTGTGATTCCCCACAGCTGCACTACACCAACAGGGACAAAGGCGGCCTGGAAAATGATGCAGGCGCCCACTTGTTGACTCCAAGAAGGGATGGACAAGTTGAGACACACTTCATTTGGGCATATCCTCACTTGACAGCTTTACCAAGGGAAGTCCCTGGAAGGGACATTTATTGGAAGTCACAATTTGTACCCCAGGTTCCTCACAGAGCCTCTATGTGCTCAAATAGCAAATGGGGGGGATTTAGACAGGGATTTCATGACCTCTCTACTCCAGTGTTCATCCTGAGCACTACTGCAAGGGCCATCCTCCTTTTCTTTGGTGCAGGTAGCTCAGTGGTGAGTGGGGTTGGGGCTCTCTCATCCCTCTGGGTTCTCCTCACACCTCTACAGCCACACCATTGCAGGTATTAGGGAAGAAAGCCAAATCAAAACCCAGCCTGCCCTGCAGAGAGCTTTCCCAACAGGCCAGAGGCAGAGGGAAAAAAAGGGCTTTTTCGGCTGTTGTGCCAGGGTCAGGGACCTCACTTGGCCTGTTCTCAGAAAATTGAGAAATGAAATAGGGCTGTGACTAGTTTGTCACGTTTTGCCCCAGAGTGACAGTGATGACTCAGAGCACAAAACAAGAACAAGGACCCCAAAGACCCAGGTTTTCTTCTTACCCAGCTGAATGTCTGAGCCTCTCCCTCTCCATGAAGATTGAAATTTGAAACTCAAAAATTTGACAATTATTTTCCTGCTGCTAAGAACAATTTCATAGAATCACAGATTGGTTTGGGCTGGAAGGGACCTTAAAGATCATCTCGTTCCAATGCCCCTGCCACAGGCAGGAACACCTTCCACCAGACCAGGTTGCTCAAAGTCCCATCCTGCCTGGCCTTGAACACTCCCAGGGATGGGGCATCTACAGGTTCTCTGGGCAATCTGTCCCACTGCCTCACCACTCTCACAGTCAATAATTTCTTCTTAACATCTGATTTAAATCTCTCCTCTTTCAATTTAAGGCTATTAAGCCTTGTTCCATCACGATATGCCCTCATAAAATCCCTCTCCAGCTCTCTTGTAGCCCCTTTAAATAATGGAATGTGCTGTAAGTTCTCCCCAGAACCTTCTCCTCTCCAGGCTGAACACCCCCAGCTCTCTCAGCCTGTCTTCTTAGGAGAGGTGCTCCAGCCCTCTGATCATTTCCATGGATCTCGTCTGTGCTTATGTTACCCCATGCAACATAATTTTGATGAGAAAGCCAACGCGCATTTCTACCCAGGCCACAGCACCACAGGCAGGTGCTCAGCCATTCCCATTCAGGCCCAAGATACCCTGTCCTTCATCCCCATCCTCCAGGAGGAAGAGTTTTCCCCCAAAAATGAGAGCCAGGGCTCAAACCCCTTCTCACCAACTGCACAAGCACAGCCTCCTTCTGCAGCTCTGGCTCCAGGTGCCCTTCCTAAACAGCAGCTGGAGCTTGTTAGAGCAGCCACAGCCCCCAGCAAGGTCAGCCCTGCTGAGAAATCAAACCAGAGCTGCAAAAATGGGAAGTAGAAAGAAGGCGCTCAGCCTGCGGTCACTGCAGAGCAGATGGGGATAAGAGTGGGGAATGAGCACCTGCACGTCTCTGCCTGGAGGTTTCTGAACCTGGAACCAGATACTTTGCATCCCTTGGCAAAGTTACTGTGCTCAACAAGAGCCCTGAGTGTGCCATGCCAGCCTACACAAACAACTGAGGGACCTTACCTCCAGCTCAGCCCCATTTGGATCCAGCCCCAAAAAAGACATGTGAATGTACCATGAAAGAACTAAATCAGTGTTTTTACTGTGTTCATTGAGGACAGCTAGAAAGGGGGCTTTTTTCCTCTAAAGCAGCATGAATTCAAAAAGGGAGTTCACATCCAGTTACAGGCACAATAAGCACATGTGCTTGAGTCTTGGCTAGAGACAATGGCCCACATCTTTCCAACCTCACTTTTCCATTTCTGGCAAGAAATTCCCACCTGGCCTGTGGCAGCATGGCTAGAGTTACTGCCACTTTTAGGTTGATCCTCAGAGAGGAATTTAGTGGAATATCTGCTGATTCCAACAACTCCATATCCGACCTGCACAGAGCAGAGGCTGAAGGCATTGCTTAAGCTCTCCCTAGCTAGTATTTACTAAATGTGAGCAAACCCAAAAAAAGGTAAATAACTTGTGCAGGCATCCTCTCAGGCCTCCTGATACCACAACTCATAGCTGTTTATTTTGTAACTGCCAGCAGCCCTTTTATATTTTCCTTCAAACAACAGTCAGTCATTTTTCCAAACAAAGTTCATCCCCCTCTCTGATATTTACACCAGTGCCTGGTTTGACAGGTATGGGTGTCCAGATCCTGCCGGGGCCAGTGCTGGCTGGAGCAGAGTGACCACACGGTCTGTGAACAGGCCCCCTGCACATCCCACAGACACACTGGCAAGGATCATAACCCTAAGCTTATCAGCTTATCAGCTCAGCAGATCTCAAAGCACTTAACACAGGCATATCGGATGTATCTGTTCGATGGAAGGGCACAGGGACAAAGATAAACAGCTCCAAAGGCCTTTGGACACTTAATGGGTTCTGAAACCAGAGTCACACCACTGTGCAGAAGTATGGCCAGATGTCGGCCCTCCTGGTTGCCCTCATCATTTCCCCAGTGGCTGCACCACACCAATACCTACTACAGGAAGGGAGTGTGACAGTGCTTCCCTCACGTAAGGTGAAAACCTTGAAAACCTTCTCAGACTTCTCTGGTTTTGAACCTTCCTTTGCATGAGTCCTTGCTCACAGAGACTCTGTGATTCTCTGTTTTCAGTCAGATCCCAAATTTCCTCTCTGCTACACTGATTTGTGATTCTAAAAGTGGCCAAGATTCACAGCTTCCTTTTTGACTTCTCAGGGGTGTAATCTCATGCACAGCAGAGAAATCTAATAACCTTCATTCACCTCAGTGCAAGGACACTGCTCAGCCAGCTGCAACTCCAAACCGCAACTGGCCACTCATTTCACACCACATTTCAGACACTTCAGCACACATCTTTGCTTCTGCTTCCTTTTCTCATTTGACACAAATTACTTCTCCTTTCTGTGCCCTGTTCACATAAAACTTGCATTTCAACCAAAAAAAAAAATTAAAAGAAACATTTTTTTGGCCTGAGGAAGGCAAGAAGGATTGAGGTTCTCAATCCCACCTCCAAGCTGAAAATTGGAACACTCTACAGTTCCCCTGTCCCTGACATGGCAGTGAAGCCTCCTACACTCCCTCATGCCCCTCCCAGGCAGTCCCGAAGGCTTTATCTGCCCCCTCCCATTCCAAGTGCCTGACTCCTCTGGCATTTCTGCTCACCTCCCACATTACAGGCGACCCAGACCTTTCCATGCTGTCCTCATTTGCTCCCTTCAATCCCAAGGGACTGCAAAATCCCAGGCTGTGGACCTCCAGGGCACACATAACACTGCCTGGTTGAAAGCTGGTACTGGGCACTCAGAGCACGCAGAGCACACAGCCCTGCTGAGCATCTCTAACTGACGAGCATTTGCCTTATCTCCCTTCCCCCTCCTCTATCAGAAGATCAAAAACAAAACCCTCCAAGATCAATCAAGGGTACCTAACTGGAGTTCATCCTTGTAAAACAAGGTGAAAGAACAAGAGGTGACACACCAATCCAGAGACCAGCATGTTCACAACCCTTCAGCGCAGAAGCCAGTGCTGCAATAATGAGCTCTGCACGGGTATGTCCAGCAGTGTCTATCTGGGAAATATCAGCTATTCCCAGCCAGAGGGCTGGAAGCAGCTATCACTGCCTTGCTTGTTATCAAGCTCCTTCAGTGCAAAGAGACTGGAGTAGTTGCATGTTGCTGAGCACAGTGCAGCAGCAGATTCTACATCTTATGAGTAATGCAAGTTTGAACCGAGTTCTCAAAATACATGTCTCACCAGCTAGGAACTGCTAGACTCTAGTTATTCTTAGCCCCCAAGTCACTGTGGTAAGAAACTAAATGGGAAATGATTCCCAACAAAAAACACACTGAAATGAAAATATTTATCATGCTGCTTCTGGAAATGAGAAAAGGCTCTTCGTTTTCAGGGCAAACAACATGCTGTTTTCGTAAGAAACCACTTCGTGGCTGATGTTAACTCATCTGGAGTTTCTGGAGGGAAAATGAGTGCAAGGGACCCTGCCTCCATCCTCGCATCTGGGATCTCCTCTATGTGCGTGATGAGGAATTCACAGCCCAAGCAAAGCAGCTGCACCAGATACGTGGGATCCCAATGCAGAGAAGCTTCCACGCTACAACAGTGCCCATGAACACACTGCCTCCACAGGAGGGAATGGAAAGGAGAAGCCAAATGAGTAAATCCCATGCCCAGCATGTGAGATGGAACAAATCTGCTGTTCTGACCCGGCATTGTCCTGCACCAGCTTAATTACCTCCAGTAAGGTGAGCTCAGTGAGGAAACAGGCCCTTTCCTGGCAGAGGTGGTGATGCAGGTATGAGACAAGAGATATCCATTCCCCATTCATTTACAGCTTCATTCATGGAGTCAGAAAACAGAGCTCAGCACCCACACGCCTCCCCGGCTTTTATTCAGATAATGGTAAGCTGAAGCTTTTGTGTTTGTCTTTTAAAAGCTGATGACAGCTTTAAAGACCAGTTTTCCTAAGCCCTGCACAGGTTTCTTAATAAATAAAAGGAAACTGAAGTCAGTATAACAAAAGATCTCTCTCCTTGCATGTCTCATATGGATTACGCCCTCAGAGCATCACAGCAACAGGCAGTTGTTGTCTACATGAATATTCAAGGATTCTCAACAACTTTTAGCAGCACCTACAGGATCTGGTCTGACTTCCTACAGGATGGCCTTTGGAATTCAGGTCTTTCTCTGCTCTGGAAAAGAGTTACAAGTCTGCAGCCAAGTACAGCCAGCAGTGCTGTGCTTTGCAGGACCTGTGCTGTGCAGCTGGGAGACACAGCATGGACTACTCTTCCTTCAGATGTGGCAGCCTGAAATGAGCCATCTTTACTTGCTTGCTCCAGCCACAAGAAGCCCTGTTAGGGAAAGCAGGCTCCAGTGCCGTGAAGCCACCTGCAATCCCTCAGTGATTCCTCTGAAACCTGTGTGAGACCCAAGTGTAGAAAGACCACACTGGAAATGCCCTTGCAGCTTTCCCTTTCAGGCCAGCTTCTGCTGCCCTGCGAGGCAAGGGCCAACCTGTGCAGCCATGCTTCTGCCTCCTGTGTTTGCCAGCTTCAGCCCCTCTCTGGTCTGTCTCTGCCAGACATGCAGGGGACAGGGAACAATTAAAATTTTTCAAAGAAGAGGTAGAGAGGACCAAACACAGATGAATGTCTCAGGGCACCCAAGTGCCCGCGCTGCTCTGGCTATGCAGCTGCTGACAAAAGCGCTCTACAATGACCCATCCTTCACTCTGAGCCTGGCCTTGGGGGAGAAAACAGATTTGTCCAGCCTGAAGCAATTCACTGCACAACAGCAAGGGCAGGAACACGATTTTCACTCTTTATCAAAACAGTCAGGCCAAGGGCAAGGCAATATAGTGCAAATGAAACAAGCACGAGGCAGCACAGGCTGGTAACAGCAAGGAAACAAGAACTAGACAGTGATTTGAAGGTCTTCATCAAGTAAGGGGTATATCCTGCCCTACCCTAATATAACCCTCTCAAGTCTTATGACTCAGAGGTTCACTGAGAATCACCACTCCCTTTCTGGTTTCCTCCTGCAACTGAAAGAAGCATTTTCTGCTGGCCCATGACAATGGTAAATAACAGCCTTCCTCATGCTGGCTCGGCTGCTTTGCCCCAGGGGCACAGGGTGGAGATGTGGCATATTCCCCACGCAGCTCACCTGCTGCAGAAACAGTCACGTCAGCCCAGGCACATCCGACAACACAAGTAGGCAGGTCCCTTGAGCAGGCTACAGGACTAAATACACTGCTTCCTGAGGTTAACCTCAACCCCTAGGGCTCAGTGCAGCTCTTGCGTGGCTAGGAGGAGGAAAGGTTTATTATGAAAGCAGAAGCTTCCACCAGTGAAGTGTGGAAAGCCGTCAGTCCTCCTTACCCCATCCTATTGCTAACCCCAGCTCTGAGTCTCTGCCCCAGCTCCACTGCTCAGATATTAATCAAATTCAGCTCAAAATTAGTCTTTTCTTCAAGCAGTTTTCTGATGAGTAACCAAGTTATATCAGCGGCTGAGTCATAGGAAGCAAACCTTTGTGCAGCACGAGCAGGCTATGTAAATTCTCTGTCACATCAGCTTTGTGACTGCCTTCAGATGTTTCCAGAAAAGCAGCTTCTCTGTACCACAATTAGCTCAAAACCTGTCAGTGGTAGGGGATAAATGTTTTGAAAATGTTAGCAAATGATTAAATGGTGCCTTAATTGCAAAGAATGGAAGCAGAACTGCACATGGAGAGGTGGGTTGCCTTGTCCCGTGGCACATGATCCCACGGGAACACAGGAGATTTGAGTGCTCTTGCAGACTCTGTTGCCATCTTCCTCTAACCTTGGAAAAGTCGGAGTTTCAAAGTCTAGCACCAATCCAAAGGTCAGTTTTTACGAGAAGTTTGGCACCAAATTTGCTGAGCTCTTTACAGCTCTGGGGGAGAAGGAAAGAACTCTTACTGTGGGACCACACATGCCCCATGTCCCATGTGTGGGACCATAGCCTGTCTTTGATAGCAGTGAACACTTGGGCAATAAAGACATGGCATTCAATCCCAAAACTTTTCTAATCCATGTGCATCCTTTGCATTTGCCAATCCGCACTAGACCTTAGTGATTAATAGCCTCAATGGACTTTTCTCCCTTGAATTTCTCTAACCACTTTTTGAAGACCTTTCTCCTTGAGTATCTACAGTGAATTCTACAGTTTAAAGCCTGACTGTGTAAAAAACCGGGGTTTTGTTTAAAAACTGTTACTGAAGAAAAAGGAGTTAATTTTAGGACCCCAAGCTCTCATTTGACCAGGGAAAAGGTGGATAATTTTGTTCACTATTGCACCTTCTCTGTTGCACTTATGACATTGCAACTTCAACCACAGACCCTGTCAATCACCCCTCTTCCTACTCAGTAAAAAGTCTTCCCATGAGAAGAGGTCCTCTTCCTGTTACCATTCCTGTTGCTTTCTCCACATTTTTTCTACTTTATCTTGGTTGTTTTTTTCAGCAAGGAAGTTAAGAACAGCTCTGGTTATGCAGCCTCCCAGCTATGAGTGCAAAGCATTTCTAGAGTAGCTTGTTATGTCTCTCTTTTTTTGTGCACTTTTCCTGTTTGAACAATACCTGACATCTGGTTTCCCATTCTCTAATTGCTGAGCATTGAATTGACATTTTCATGGGGTTATACATGATGAGCTGAAGTTCTTCTTCCTGAGTGGCAACAGCTAATTTTAGACCTTACCGCTGTGCATGGTTAGGACTGTTTTGTTTTCCTTAAGTACATGAATTGCATCTGCTATTCTCCCATTCATCCAATAACCTTTGTGAGATCCCTCTGTTAATCTTTACTGTCAGTTTTAATTTTTATTATTCTCGGTCAACTCTGCATCATCCGGAACTGCTGTCACTTCTTTATTCACTCCTCTTCCAGATCATTTATGAATATGCAAGTAAAGCAACCCAAAATAAATCACTATAGCAGTCTGCTAAAAACATAGAATATCCTGAGCTGGAAGGGACCTGTAAAGATCATTGAGGCCAACTCCTGACCCCACACAGGACACCCCAAGAATCATACCATATGCCTGAGAGCATCGTCCAAATTCTTCTTGATGTCTCCCCTCAGTCTCCTCTTCTCCAGGCTGAATAGCTGTAAGTCCATTCCTCACCAGATGTGAATTTTTTTTTACTACTTATGCTTTAATCAGTCATTAATCCATGGAAGTGGCTTTGTATTTACCCCTTTGACCACTAGTTTAATCCTCTGTTTTTCTTTCCTGCCAATTTTCCAAGGACAATCTGAAGTTTCCTCATATAGTTTTCCTCCACTTTTCTGACGTTAAGATGTCCAGAAAATCTGCCCTTTCATCACTACGTGTCTTACAATATTTGAGAAATGCAAATAATAAATGCTAGAAAAAGAGGTCAATTTATAGGAACGTCACAAATTCTCAGGGTAATTGCTGATGTTAATCAAGTGCTTATGTATTTAGAGGAAATTCCATGTACTGAGTCATACATTTCATCAGCTCTTCTGCTGAAACAAACCTCTGTGTTCTTGGCCTAAATATTAAAACATACGCAAAGACTTCGACGTTATCAGAAAATGTCTGTGTGTTGTTATGCCATGTGATGTTATGCCATAGGAGACTATTCATGACAGGCTCTGACAACTGTTGCTGCAAAAACTTTTGCCTAATGCTAATCAATGAACTGAATGGGATAAAAATGTCCAAGTAAAAATTGTTTCATCCAGTAAAACAACTGATGATTAGGCAAGACTCTCACTCTGGTTGCTTTGTTCTCCAGTTACAGACAATTATATAGACAAGGGCCCAAATGTTTACATTGCAAACACACTGTGTCTTAGGCCAGTTGTTTGCTATGTTTCCAGAGCAACAACCCACATTTTCCTTGCATTATGAGTATAACCACAAAAATATGCTGAGCAAACATGTTTCATTCCCACAAAACTTTGTGGATGATTTATAAAAACTGTAACTAATCTGCATACTACCACTGCTTTATGTGCTTGAGTGGGAGATATTCTTCTATTGTAGGAGTACCTCAGGCATCCAAGAATAGGCTTTGGAAGTTGTATCGTCCTCCTTTTTACATACAAGGAACAGAAGTGGAGAGTTAGTCTATATTAATTTACCAGAGCATGGGCCTAGAGTTACCTGTAAGACTCAAGTTCTTCTTGGCCTACATGTTTGTTGCCCATGAATTCAGCCAAGAAAAGGTCCTTAAAAAAACCAGAAGTTACAGGGATTAGAGAAAGAAGTGATGAACCAGTTTGGCACCAATAAAATGGTGGCAAAACCCTTTGCGTCTTTATTACTGGGCTTTAAACTGAGACCCTTTGGCCTTGGTGGCAAGATGGACACCGCTCGGCCAAGAGAAGGCAGAGACACAAAATAAGCATTTCCTAGAAACCAGAATGTAAGGGGAACAGGCTGACTTTATCTTCACAATGGATCAAACCATGGCCCTATTTATTTACCGCAAGGCATGATGTATGCATGTACAATCAAATCAAATATCCAAAGCTATTGTGAGTAGAGATTATGGGGTCACCCTTTGTTCTGCTGCATGCACCAGCCTTGAAAGAGAGCCTTTGTAGAGGAAAATGGCCTGCTGTTCATATCAGTTTCCCTCCCCAAAACGAATTGTGCATTTCTCCCGAAGACATACACTAGGCCTAAGTCTTGCTCTCACAAAGGGGCTTTGTCCGGGTGCCTTTGCTTAGAACACAGATTTTATTTATCAAAACTGCTCATGAAATTTGGTGCCATGTTGATACTTGACATGCAGAACATGCTGCTTCTCTGCAAGTAAGGGCAGTGAAAATAGTGATCTTAGAGGAGAAGGAACCATGTCTTGTCCTGCCGTAGTAATTCCATCGTTCCACCATCTCAGGCTGAGTCACTGCTAGTTTAGCACCAAGCCGCCTCTGGAAACAAAACCCCATGCCTTGCTGAAAACCAGAACAAAGACCTTCTGGGGAAGATATGACAACGTTTTGCAGCTATCATATATTTTCAATCAGGCTATTTCTAAGTCACTTAGCTAAAAACTTTTGCAGGCAATGTTTCAAAGAGTGGGCAGTGAACTGGGCTCTGCAGGTGGTGGAGGGCTACCTCCACCTATGAGGAACAGGCTGACAGAAAGCCCAAAACATAAAACAAGCTGTACTGGGCCACACCAAAGTCTCCATCCAACCAGACCCACATGTATTCTCTGTAAGTGGCCAAACCAGGTGCCTCATAGTTGCTAGTCCTGTCTAACAATTAATAATACCAAGCTAATAATAAATAATTGTGCTATAATTCATTATAGCATATAGTCATATCCACCCATAACACCTCCTCAGTCTCCAACATTTTGCACCTCAGGAACTTCCAGAGACAGAAGTGTTATCTCCATAGCCCTCAGTCTATTTTTCTTACATGAATTGGTCTCCACTGATTTTTACTGTCCATATCATCCTGAAGCAGGGAGTTTCACAACTTAGATCACCTAGTGTGAGGAATCATCTATCACTGTTTGCCTTGAACTTGTCTTCTGCTAGTTGGTTGGGGTTTTGTTCTGAGGTTCTAAATCTTTACTGGAGAAGACACTAAAGAGCTGGATTCTGTTTTGCTGGATCAAATCACAGGGCCTAAGTGTTTGTGAAAATCCTTTCCCAGAAATGTAACATTATTTCTGCTAGATCTGCATGTCCAATTGTCTTGGGGTGACTCCATCATGTGTATCCCCTATCACGNTATTCTGAGAAGGGCAATGAGGTAGGAGCTGTGCCATTAATGAAGTAGTTTTGCTGTAACCTGTAACACACATCTTAAGCTGTTTGATCCTTCTTTCTGTGGCTGTGGATTGGTCATCCAAAAGCTGATGGAGGCAGTTTCCATTACAAGAGACAGGCAACCCTCCAGGGAAACTCTTGCCTCAAAGTGTATAAAACACTCCAGGCATTCAGGATGCAAAAGGCGAAAGGAAGACAGCAGTGAACCACAACCAAGGCAGGAGATGTAGGCTGAGCCTGATGTATTTGAGGAACAAGGAGGGAGCCAAAGGAGGGGGGACCTATCCAAAAGCACCCCCATGTTGTGAGAGCAGCTGTGCTTGATGACCACCCAAAATGGGAGGGCAAACTGTATATCACAGACTTCCTTCATTCCTTCAAGCTATAAACAGATGTTTAAGTAAAAGGAAAGGAGAATTTAGGATCAAACCCCTTTGTGGTCGCTGAAATTGGCATCTGCTATTGCAAACAAACCCCTCTTCAATCACTTTTCATAAAGCAATGAAGCTCCCTTTTAACTCAGCCTAGAATTTTGGCCTTTCATCTTCTGACAAAGATAACACTTTTCTGACCATTAAAACCCTTTTTCTCTTCCCCAGTGTAAATGGGTTTATTTCTCATTAATACCCATTTGTTCTTGTGCCAGTATAGTTCACATACTTGAATAGCCAGGGGGTATTTTGCTCCTGCGTGGCACTGACACCTTTCCTGACATATTCAAAGATGATCACATCCCCTCTCAACACTCATTTTGTTAGGCTTTATCAGACAAAAGTCTTTTAATCTCATGCTGTAAAACCCCACTAGCATCCCCCTTCTCAGCATCTGTCCCACTTTAGATTCACCATTCTGGGAATTATCGAGAATTACACACAGGATTTCAAAGGATGCTCCTGGGTGAGTTATTAACAATGGGAACCTGAACTCCAGCAACTCAGGCATAAAAGCAGAAGGCTTTCCTGACAGAATTGGAAACATTTCCAAGCTCTGGAGGACTTAGAAATCTTTACATCAGCTGGATAAGAGATAGGAGCAGGGAACCGCACATCTCCTGTCCACCCAGTCTGGCTGACACATGTGTATCCACCAGTGAATGGGATACCTGGATAAACATCGTCTCCTGAGTTTGTAACCAATTCCCTGATCCACACCAAGGGACAGCAAGTGTGGCTTTGCTGTGTACCTGGAACAATACCAGGAAGACAAGGAGTAAGAGATTTATAAGAAAACCGGAGCACTGAATCAGTACAAAATTACGTCCCATTAGTCTGTGCTTTGAGTGTGCCTGAATAATCAGTGCCAGAACCACAGCACTTTAAAAATCCATTACACAGGAAACACAGCCATTAAACCTAAATTGCAATGAAGGGAAGAAGACTTCAGTCTCTGCTGTGGACGCTCATTCTGAAAGCCCTTAATCTCCATGAAGTCATGTTTGAGATGCAGTTGCTGTTGCTGGGGAAATAAACATGATGGCACACGAAGGGAAAAACGCTGTCAAGTGGGGAGGAGGCAAGAGAAGCAGATGAGCCCTGATGAAAAAAAGGACTCTCCAAGTGTAGCCTCCAACAAAACAAAACATGAGGCAGAGTGACTGAAAACATCTTAGAAAAACTGACTGTGCTTAGCTGCGTTATATAGCAGAACATCAGTGGGTCTTTATCTAAATTACACAATCTGAGGCATTTCACCCATTCAGTGTCTCTAGGCTTCTTAAATGGGAGGGGGTGGGGTTTATCTTCTTCCCATTACAACTGCAAATGTGTGTCTAAACCCTCGTGTATGTATGCACCATTATTGACTTACAAATACCACATTGCTTCCCAGCTTTCTTACTCAATCTCCTGTGGTTCAGGGAATGCTAAAACACGAAGATTATTTTGCGCTTGGTATTATAGATAATATCTTTTCCTTTAAGGTTCTCAACTCTCTTGGGGCCTCTCCCTCAGTAAAATTCAACTCTTTGACAACTGCTTTGCGACTCAAAACCAAAAAGCACTTTTCTTCTGTGCTCTGACCTTTGCTGTAAGCATTGCAAAGGGCTTAAGTGAAGAAACAAAAGATCAGGAATCCTTCTGTGCAGTACATGCTCTTAACCTTCACCACTGCTGGAAATGAGTCCTGCTTTAATCTGAGCAGGGACAAACACAAAACCAACTCTCGTCATCAGACCTTGGGACAACAATTCCCGCAGCTGTGCAGTAATGACATTCTCGGCATGGCAGATCTCTGTCTAAAACTCTGCTGCTTTGTAGGAAAAGGAATGTCTGCACACTCACGTCTCTACATTCCTGAGCTCTACTGCAGCCCTGCTTTCATGTCAAAAGCATCAAATAAATGTTTCAGCCCTCCTGAAGGGCAGGGCACAACTGCAGGTAAGATATCAGGAAACTGACATAGGTCTGGGGACAGCAAGAAAAAAAAAGAGATCAGTAGAAAAAAAACTTCGATTCATATTTTTGGCATTTAAGACTAGATGGTCATTGTAGGTCCCTTCCAACTGAAATTATTCTATTCTATTCTATTCTATTCTATTCTATTCTATTCTATTCTATTTATAAAGAACAAAGAGCAATACAAGCTAAGAATAATTTGGAAGAAGCTTGCTCTACTGAAAAAATTGCTTTTTCAGACCTCAATCCACTCAGGGCAACAATTCCCCTGAGCTTCAAAGCCCCATCTTCCAGCTGCTGTGGTGTTTCTTTCCAGCCCTTTCACTGTGGGACTGAGCAGCCAAGCACAGGGATGCTGTTGAACAAAAATGAATTTGCTATCAGCTCTTTTGCCTAAACTAAAGAAAAAAAAATTGGCCACCTGACCAAAGAAGAATTTGGTCCATGTGGTGGAGTTCTATTTACACATTTCTGACATAATTGGCAGTGATAGCACCTAACAGAAATGGCAATTCAGACATCCAACAGCAACTTCAGTGATCACAGCCCCTCCTAGCAGGCAGATGGAGAGCCCGGGGAGAGTTCAGCCTGATTTTTGTGGGTGCAAGGTTTTAAAGTGCAAAGCACACTGCAGATACAAATCTGGGGAAGGAAACCAGCTACTGCACCCCCTCGGCCACACCATGTGTGCCTCCAGCTCTGGACACACATGCACAGCATGGCTTTATCCCAACAAAGGAGCACTTGTGTGTTCACTGATCACCCCCGCAGTCATATCTGCTTTGGTCAAAAGGGATTTTGGTGAAAATGGGGCATTTACACAGTGTTTCATTTTTTCTCCTTGCTTTGTCTTTTCTGAGCTTTGCCCCTCACTCCTACACGATGGTGAGAGCCCTTATGGCCCAGCAGTTATAATTTGTCATCCGTAAGCAATTTTTAAGCCATGTGTACTGTCCTTCTATGTCCAGGTCAGAAAGCAGGACTGACAAGTATCAAGCATTAGGGTAAGAACGAATAAAGCAGGGAAACACAGAGGAAGAGGAGCTCCCTTGTTGTCTCTCATCTGCCCTGACTCCAAGGTCACTGTGAGCTGCAGGTCTCCTGCATGTAATGCAGCTCCCCCATGGTCACACTCCCTGCTACTCCATCCTCCTATGGACATAGCTGGTGAGTGGATTAGGGACCTACTGCCCAACTGCCCCAGCTCACACAGCCACCATGTGGGACAGAAGCCACAAACCTGATGCTGAAAATGCCTGAAATGAATGAGGCAGCATGAGGAGAAGCCCCACGGGCCACATCGAGGTGTCCTGCCTGTCCGACTTCCATATGGCCAACCGCGGCAGGGCTGGTCTGGAATGCACAGACAGCAAACGCAAAGAAGAAGAAAAATGCTCTCAAGCAGGAAAGATTTGGGTTCCCTGTTCTACATACACCAAAGCAGCAAAAGCCTGCAGAGAATGGAAAAAAGGCTAAAGCAAGAACAGCAGCAGCAGCCAAAGACAATTAGTATTTCTTAAACAACAAATAGCTCTTTCAAAAACAGGTTTATACCCTTCAGAGAAAGATTGCAGAGGACACATCCATTTTTCCCACTGTGTAGATTTGTAAAGCTAAGTATGTGCCACCTGAGTATTGCATAAGATACCAATTAGAAACGTTTATTTTGGGCAAAAGAAGAAACGATGAGCCACTCTGGTTAACTGCCATCTCTGAGAGAGGCAGTCTTTTTCCATTTGTCTTCTCTTCCACTAAAAACAGAGGAGTGTTTTACGAGCAAACAGTGAAAGCTCAGGTCTCATTTTCCAATTTGAAGTCTCAGAAGTACTCAGCCCTGTGTTCTTACCCTGTAACTATCCTCCAGTCGCCTGTAATCACACTCAGTGGTCTCAGCTCGGCTCTCACTGGCTTGCAGCAACCCTTTGCAAAGCACGCTACCAGTTATCTCCCCCCTCCATGATTTTCCCTGCCAGGTTTTCTCTGGATGGCAAAGCTGAGTGGCTCTGCCTGAAATCAGAACTGACTCATGCCCCTAATGCCTACAGGAGAGAGCACTTCTGACCCATGAAGGGAAACAAACTTTTCCACCAAATTCTCTCCACGTGGCTGTTAATATTTAGCTTAACTCCACTGTTTCGTTGCTCATCTCTAGAGCTGACATGTTTTACTAATAGAAAAGGCATCCTTGCCCTCTGCTGGGTTGGGTGGCCCACTGTGCCCATCAATCTGAAGCACCATGAGATATTAAACTTGTACTGACTTCAGTTTTAGGCTGTGTCTGACTAGATGTTTACATGGTGATACACTCAAAATCGGCGGAAAATACTCAAATATTAGCTTTACTAACCCGGTGCAAAGTACAAGATTCAAGCATTGGAACAGGCTACCCTGGGAAGAGATTGAGTCACCATCCCTGGAGGTATTTAATAGACATGTCGATGTGGCACTCGAGGATGTGGTTTAGTGGTGTGCTTGGCAATGATGGGTTAACGCTTGGACGGGATGATCTTAAAGGTATTTTCCAACCTAATCGATGCCATGATTCTATGTTGAAAGTGANCGCGGGCAGTGAGGGTCGCTGCCGTCCCCGCCGCAGGAAAGCCGCCGCGGTAAGACCGAGCTCCGCCGGGGGCGATTGCGGCAACGGGGTCCTCTCGGTCGGGAGAAGTTGGGCTAAACCCCCCCTCCCGGGGCTGCAGCCCGGCTGAGCATCCCCGCGCCCGGCTGTGCCCCGGTCCCGACCGCTGAGACGGGGCGGGTGAACGCGGAGGAAGGAGCTCTCCGGGCCGTAGCTCGGCGGGCGGGTCGAAGCTGCAGGGGGGGGGGGGTGAGCGGCNCCTGTAATCACACTCAGTGGTCTCAGCTCGGCTCTCACTGGCTTGCAGCAACCCTTTGCAAAGCACGCTACCAGTTATCTCCCCCCTCCATGATTTTCCCTGCCAGGTTTTCTCTGGATGGCAAAGCTGAGTGGCTCTGCCTGAAATCAGAACTGACTCATGCCCCTAATGCCTACAGGAGAGAGCACTTCTGACCCATGAAGGGAAACAAACTTTTCCACCAAATTCTCTCCACGTGGCTGTTAATATTTAGCTTAACTCCACTGTTTCGTTGCTCATCTCTAGAGCTGACATGTTTTACTAATAGAAAAGGCATCCTTGCCCTCTGCTGGGTTGGGTGGCCCACTGTGCCCATCAATCTGAAGCACCATGAGATATTAAACTTGTACTGACTTCAGTTTTAGGCTGTGTCTGACTAGATGTTTACATGGTGATACACTCAAAATCGGCGGAAAATACTCAAATATTAGCTTTACTAACCCGGTGCAAAGTACAAGATTCAAGCATTGGAACAGGCTACCCTGGGAAGAGATTGAGTCACCATCCCTGGAGGTATTTAATAGACATGTCGATGTGGCACTCGAGGATGTGGTTTAGTGGTGTGCTTGGCAATGATGGGTTAACGCTTGGACGGGATGATCTTAAAGGTATTTTCCAACCTAATCGATGCCATGATTCTATGTTGAAAGTGAAGTGCTTAAACTGCAGAGACCAGGGTGCCGGGTCCCTAGAGGAGGGCGCAGGATCCCTTGGGTCTCTGACCGCCTCCGCAGCCTGTCCCCAGCTTTCGCGATTTCCCCCTCAACTCCCAGCTCCGGGCCGCGGATCCAAACCCCAGGGCTGGACTGAGAGGGTTCCCGAGCCGGGCAGGGGCTGCGCCCGCTCACACCGGGGCAGCTCGGGCTGTCACACGGCTCCGGCCGGGGCGGGGGCAGCGCTCGCCTCGGGGATGCCCACGGGACACAGGAGGAAGGGGCACTTTGGGGACCCCTCCGTGGTGGGCAGAATCCCTCTGCAGCGAGGGGGACGCAGCACTGGCTCCGCGGAGAGCTCTTCCCCGGGGATGATCTGCCACGGCGAGACCGGGATACGGGAGCGGGGCTGCCAAGGGAATACCCCCCGCAGGACGCAGGGCTGCGGCGGCGCGGCAGAACCCCGGCCCGGGCGGGGACAAACTTCCCCGGCGGGGCCGGTCCGGACCCCCCGCTCCGCCCGCGCCCCGCCCCGGAACCGGGCGCGGNCAGGGAGGGATGGCTGAGCGCAGGGGGGATGGAGGCGCGACAGCAGCAGGGAGGTGTAGGTGGGACCCGGTTTGGGCTGCAGGTGGGGAGCATCGCTGGGACGGAGCTCCTGCTGCCGCTTTGACGGTACACAGGGGAGGTGGGAGCCGGGCCGGGTTGCAGATGCAACAGCGCGGTGTATAGGTGGGATGAAGTCTGGATTGCAGGTGCGACGGTGGAGCGCACAGGTGGGAGCTGGTCCGGACTGCAGCCGCAAACACCCCGTGTAAGGGCTGCGTGTGGTTTGGATCGCAGGTGCTGGACGTAGTTTGGATCGCAGGTGCAGGCACAGCGTGTATAGGTGTGACGTGGTCCAGATTGCACGTGTGGGTGCAACGTGGTGCAGGCTGCAGGTGTGATGTGCAGGCGGGATGTGTCCTGCTGTGCCTGGGGCTGGCAGAGCATCTCCCAGCATGGAGTGGATGGCCGGTGTGCCTGCGTCTGAGCTGGGCCACTTTGAGGCTTTTATTTTGAAAGATTCTGTTATTCGGTGGTTTTCAGACACGGTCTCCCAAGTCCTGCCCGGTTTTCCCACATAGTTCTCTCCAGCCTCATCCTCCCTTTTGCTCAATAACTCTGCAGTGATTAAATGGCTTCTTGCAACATCAGCATACAGAGCTGAATTCCAGAGCTCGTGGGCGGGGAAGGAGTGCTCAGACACACTGATCTTAGGAGAAATACCCCAAAACAGTGTTCGTGGTCATCCCTCCCTGTACCAGATTAACGCTGGTGAACTTTCTGTTCTTTTTCGTGGATTCTTAAGACTGAAGAATTTCTCTGGGTAAACACAGTTCAAAACACTTCAGGCTCCATGGTAGACTGCAAGGAAACTTCTGGCTTAAGTTAGTTGAAGAGAAAAGTTGGAGTCAGCAGAGTTACGGTAAGGTTGCCATCGTCCTACTGAACTTGCTCAGAATTTGGGCTGTCTGGCCACTAATCTCATTTCTCTTTCATCCATTTAAGCTTATTTTTCCACTTAACAGAGGCTGACAAAACTAGAGGGCAGGGGGGAGGGGATTGCAGGAATCTGTGAGAATATGAGATTTTTTTTTGTCCTGTTATAAGTTAATAATCCCATTCTAGGCTGTCATCCAAAAATATTGCTCAAAAAATGCAAGCAGTGTAGAAGACCCATTGTCTAAAGATAATCTAAATGTAGGACAGGAAGAGACCTGGCAGGTCAGTAAATCCAAACACAGAATGATATTATGCCTTATTGCACACGACTGTAATTCATTTGTTGCCAGTCTTCTGGGAATGGGAAATTTCAGAGCTTTACTGAACTGATATTACAATTTTTTCTCCAATATATGGCTTTTTCTTACTTTGTATTTGCACTATGACTGCTTAGTTCTCCCAGTCTGATGGTTTTGTCTCTTATCAGTGTAGAAATAGGAGTTGCATGCTTTTCTCTTTACTGTGCAATGCCAAGCGAGCTAGGACTTGCTGTCTGCTTTCACAAAGCAGGCTCCAGCTTCTGCTGATCCCTGGCAGTTGTGAGCTGGGCTTCTCAATCTCCGACTTCCCTGTCTGTCCCTGCACAGCTGCAAGGCTTAGAGGTCTGTCCTGTGCCTCTCATGCTTTGACACCTCACCTAGAAATAAATCCCTCACCAGGTAGGTGCTGCAATTAGCCTCTTCTTCAGGTTCCTCCAGTCCTGTGATGGGGGGTGGGAAGCTGGGATTTTCATCTCCAGGTGTCCATCTGACTTTTGTTTTCTGCTGTCAGCTCTCGTCGTGTTCCTGCCATTTTAGTAATCCCATTTCTATTGCATAGCCTCGTGTTTTCTGCTGGTTCAGTATTCCCCCAGCTTTCTCCCACTTGCTCTGTTATGAAGGGAGAAGTTAAGTAGGATGGAGTGTCTCTCACTTTCAGTAGTGACCCCTGCCAAACTCAGACTGACCCCTTCCATTTCATTGTCTGTCTGATACTTCTAGGTCTGTACCCTCTTTATTACAAATTTTCATCTTCTGTTTGTAAACTTCTGATTTCACTGAGCTGCATAGCAAGTGGCTTCAAATGTGTTATAAGATGAACTTTATCCCTGTCTTGTGTGCCAGGTATGCTGGATAATTTTCCCAGAGCAGCTGAGCAGAAAAGTTTTCTTACCTAAACAAGCTAAGTTGCATTTTGTCCTTCTTTCCACCTGATTTACTTCCATGGCATCACTTATTAGATGTGGGGTTTTTCTGTAATGGTTATTCTGTTGATGAGGGATGTTTAATCCCACCATTGTACTGTAACCAGCCGTGAGTAGAAGATGGGTGTAATTCAGCAGTGGGTAGCGACACAATGCTGCAGACTGGGCAGTGAACAACATTCAGGAAGCTGAAACAGCTGAAGGAGCTTAGGCAAACTCAGTGCTCATATCTGAGCTCAGGTTAAGCTCGCAGTTGAATATCCTTCCTCTTAATATTTGCAGTAGGGTCTACCAATAATGATTCAGAGAAAATACCACCGAATCAACAAAGTCAGGTCATGGGGTCACACAGTGGCACCGAACAAGTCCAGCTCTGCTCAGTCCAAAATACTGCAGTCAGTGGGTGCAGATAAACAGAAGGAGTTATCCCTGCTCCATTCATTAACATTGTACATTGCTTTTTATATAACTAGGTGAAAAATTGCTAAATATTTTGCAGAAACTAGATACAGTCTTGCAGTGTGATAGCCCTTGTGTTCAGTGCATTACTACCTGCTTCTGACTTAATGTATTATAATCCCTTTGGTACTATCCTCCAAGTTCAAGTTTATTCCAGTGTTTCTCAGCATTGCCTGTGCAGCAGTTTATCATACAATGCTCATGAGCTTGGTCTTGCGGAGGCTGCCTTCATCTCCTGATGGCCAGAAAAAGCACTGAGAGCACCAAGTGCTGCAACAGAGCAGGCAAATGATCTGTATTTTAATTTTACAGAGATTTCTCCAGTCCTGTGCTATCAACTGAAATGCTAAGAATGAATAGGGGGAAGGAAAAAAGCCACATCAAGTTCTGAGCCTTGACTTTCTTCTTCTAACGAAGGGCAGCTTCATGCTCACAAGCTGGGTGTGGGGTTGTCACACCATTCCAGTGGTTCCAGTTCTGCAGGCATGCTTTAGGAATTGGAGTGAAGCACAAATTGGGAATGTTTAAAAAAAAGGCTTCTCTGCATTTGGGCAACTTCTCAGTGCCTCTCAGGTTCCTTGTCAAGGGCAAGTATCCTCTGGCTCCTTTTTCCTAGGAAAAGAATAACTAATGAGCAACAGCAAAGCTTTGTGATTGCTACCAGATAATGTCAATGGTAGATGAGCTGATTTTATAAAACTGAATACAGAAGAAAATTGAGGTGTGGGGTTCAAGCATGAGCCCCTGAGTCATAGCCTGGCATCTACAGGAGTGCCCGAAATGAAAAGTGATTGTGTGATGTGGCAGATGAACGTTTGTTGCTGTTTTGTCAGCCAACCTTTCACATCTGCAGAAAGCATCAGGAGAGCTTCTAACAGCATGGTGGGTTTTGTGTTTGATGTAATGAACACGTACTGTTCATGGATTCAGCTGTTTCTACTATTTTGATACCTGAGCTGACATTTCAAAGTGCTGGGAATGCTGAAGCCACAGATCAATGAGAATCTTAAGCAAGCAATAGTGTTTGCAAAAAGCTCTGTAGCATTTGATGGTGTATTTCAAGGTTTCTTAAAAACTGGCTGAGCTGATAAAGGACACCAGACAAAGCCAGAAAGGAGGGCTGAGAGACAGTGGATGAAATTCTCATTCCGGCATTGGAGTCACTCAGCTGATTCCAAAATGGTTAATGACCCTAAAAGAGAGAGCTCACTTAAGAAGGGACATTGCTCCAGCACTATGTCCAGTAGCACAAGTACAGGCAAAGGAGGAGCTGCCAAATGCTGTAGTTGGTAAGGCCTGATGTCCAACTTGGCATGGGTGTAGTAATTATTACCAGGTGGTGCTACTTGGCATTGACTTCCCACTTGTTATTCTTGCCAGGACAATTATTTAGCTGAGGTGTGAACAGTATTCATTTTGTGGAATGTTTGAGGGCAGACGAGGGATTTGGTCTTTGCATTGCTGCTTGATGAGGGTCTGTGAGCAGATGTCCTCAGTCACTCCTTGGTGCTGAGAGGACTTCCCCACAAGGGACACAAGGGAAATTTCAGCTGATGGTTTGCATTGCTGCTCACAGAGTACATACAGGCTCTGTAACACTGATTTCATCCGAAATCCAACTTGCAAAGCCTTCTGTTGCCTCTGCTGCTCCCAAGCTGATGGCTAGTGCTAACACAGGACATCACTAGTGGCAGCTGGCCACCTTGGAACTATGTGGGTCTCCAGTTTTCCAGATGGAAGAGCTGAGTCACATTTTAACAAGCAAGGACATCAGAGGAATTTGGAGATCACTCCAGGAAACTGTGGGAAAGGAGGCATCCTGCAGCCATAAAACCTCTATATTTAGTTACATTTAAAAATGGAAGATGTTGGTGATTTTGCCATTGCAGAGGTCAAATGAGCTCCTCTCCTGTCTGCTCTGCACAGGGAGCCATGGCCACCTGTCCCACCCCTTCCCTGTGTCCCCCAGAGGGAGGGAGGGGCATGGCAGCCCCACTCCTGTTCCAGGGACTGCAAGGAGGCACTTCCCTTGCTGTAGGCACAGCCTCTCCCCAGCATTCCCTGGCTGGCAGAGGGGATGAAGGGAGGGAAGCAGCAGTAGCCCCCAGGGCAGCAGCAGAGCCCCTTTCCTCTCTCCAGATCAATGAATGAAGTCAGCATCATCCTTATGGATTTATTTATTTATTTAATTATTTCATTTATAACTTTGGTGAGCAGCTCTGCTTTTGTCAGTGCAGCTAAGGCATAACTGTGTTACCCTCCACTCCGTGGGTTAAATTGCATTATTTTTAATGAGGCAGCTATCTTCACACTGCTTCTGTTCTGCTGGTTTCCCCCTTCTGGGAACTGTCTGCTCGTCGCCCGTCCTGCTTTTCTGTTAAGTCATTGCTGAGCATTGGCTGGAAGCAGTGAGCTAAGCATTAGCTTTATTTTCTGACAGAGGCCCCAGTTGGAAAGAGAAGTTCCCATAGTACAAGGCAGCAGCTTTTTGTGAGCAATGCTTTTCTTCCCACAGCCTGCCAAGAAGTCAAACTGTGGCAAATCAGCTCATTCCACCGTCTGGTCTAGATCAAGGTTCTTCACCTAAACAAAAGGATGGCCCCTGCTGCCAAAGGATTTACTCCCAGGAGTGGGTGCAGCCCCTCCTGGGCTGGATGTGCCACCCAGGGGGCTGCAGGAGGAGAGGCAAAGCCACACAGCCCTCCCTGGACCCTTCCTTATGCACTGGCTCATCTCTTCCACCAGCACTGCAGTGCTGAGCCCATTCCCTCTGTCCCAGTGGGTCCCTTGGGGGCACAGGGTGGCACTGGGGGGTTCTGGGGTGTGGCTCTGGGGTTTTGCCCCCCTTGCAGCCCACAGTTGTGCACCCTGGGCAGCTGCCTCCGCTGCATCAGCTGTGTGAGTAAGCCTCCCTCCTGCCCCAGAAACAGCCACAATCTCCTCTGTGTGTTTCTAGCTCAGAAAAGGCTGATTCATTCTCTGAAGCAGATTAATTACTTCTGCTATTTAGAAAAGAAAAAAAAAAAAAAGAGAGAGAAATCCTTTAGAATTGGTCGGCTTAACTTTCAACTGTGTGCACAATGCAGTAAAGCAAATCTGCTCTGAGCCTGAGCAAAAAAGTTCACAGAGTAAGAAACTGGGGGTTACAGTATTTACCTGGCACGTCAGCAGTGGGCTCTGCAACTTAGGAAGTATTTGTGAATGTGTCTTCTTCTTGACTTATATGACAAATGGTGCAAATTTGAGCCTGTCATGAAGGTGAACGGGGGAACAAACGTTTTTATTCCCTGATACATTTTATAACTTGTTTCCTTTCTGGTTTGTGTCATGCTGATGTGGCAGCCGGCTCCCTGAGTAGCTCTCATCTGAAACCTGGCTGAGCTGCTCCATTTCTCCCTTGGAAGGCTGCTTTCCAGCCTGCCTGGCTGTGCTCACTTGTTTATGCACTGGTGGGCTGTAATTCCCCATTTCAGAACAAGCAGTCCAATATTCATGAGTTATTTTATATTTACCCAGTCCTGAGGGTTCTTTTATAAGCCTGGGGATAAATCCTGGGTTTTGTTGTTTCCATTACTGGAAATGGACTGAACCTCCACAAACATTACCAAGCCTTAAATAAGGCCTCTATTTATCTAGAAAGGAAGTGAAAGGACTAACACAAAGCTAAATTGATTTACAAGCCTATAATTCCCAAACCTCTGTTCTGATAACACTTGTAAGCAAGTGTTGAAGCAAGCCATATGTGTAGAGATGAATCACTTATAAAAATATATCCTAATATTCGTTGTATATTAACTTATCAGACAAATATAATGATTTTCTTCTTGAAGATTAATGACAGCCACATGTTCAGCTGGCATAAAGCACTGCAACTCTTTGGACTATTCAAACCTGAGGATATGATTGAACGACTGATTTCTTTGCAAAAAACAAAACAGTATCACTTGTTTCTAAAGTGATAAGGAAAAACTGAAAAAGGTCAAAATGATAATCATAAGATATCCTGCATGTATGGTAGGGTCATTTTGACCCAGCATGAGACTTTCCCATGATCCCCAGTTGGTTGGGCCATACTAAAATCTCTTCACATTAATATCAAGACTAAGTTAGAACAGGAAAGATAATATCTAGGGGGACAGTTTTAGGTCCTCTCAAAACAGCTGGAATGAGTACTGTAGCAAAATGAAAGGTTAAGCCCATTAATGTTTTAGGATTACTGCATTATAAAATAGGCTCTTCAAACGTTTCTTACCCAGCAACAGAGAAAATACTCTGAAGGCATCTTTGGAGTGGATTAATGTTGAAATCATGCTGATCCAGCCTTCTTCAAGCTTTTATTTTAAACGGCTCAAATGCTTAACTTCTTGAATTAGCAGCTGAGCAGGTTCTCTGGTTACTCTTAGTAACGTTCATATTCACACAAGTGCGCAGGAAAGTACCTGGCAGTATCTGGGGCTGTTCTCCTTAATGTGTGCAATACGTGCTTCACCCATGCCATTAGGAATCCTGCCTATGGCCCACCTTATCTGAACAGAAACACTCAGGATGTTTGCGTTTGGGCTGTTCACCAGATGAGATACCAGCCACTGTGATTCAGCAGCAGCTGAATGGAAAAGCTGATCTCGAGAGAAGGGAATCGCATTTGCAACCTGTTTGGAGAACTGCTGGAAAAACGCTTCCCCCTCCTGTACCACTCTGGTGTCTTGGTAGCTTTGTTCAGATGGGATGTTTGTAAATACAGATCTGGGTAGCTCTTTGGGTTGGTGGTGCCCTCAGCCCTTTCCCTGTGGACCTCCAGCATCAAACTGGTTTCTAGGGAAGAGCTGTTGCCTGCCTGAAGATCTTCATCCTTGTGCAGGTGTGCTTGTGCTGGAAGGATACAGCTAAACCCTGGACAGGACCTGCCTGTCTCTCTCCCTCTGGGGCAGGGCTCAGAAGGTCTTTTTTCTGAAATTACATCTTCTTGCTGCAGCAGCAGCAGCATGTGTACCAGGGAGCAGAGTTCAGCTGCCATGGCACCCTTCATCCTGGCGGTGCCTAAGCAGTTCCCCTGCAGCCTTAGCACGGGTGCAATGTGTGTATGCAGGGTAAATAAACAAATATCAGGCTTCTTACCCAGCCTATGCCTAGGAGCACGTGCAGCTTTAGAAACCTGTACCTGGGTCTATGCTCTGGGCAGAACTGCTGTTTGGGGTTTTGGCAGAGATTTTTGTCAACACCTTTCCAAATTAAGCTCCAAGTTCCTCACAGTTAATGGTTTCATCTCCTCAGGTGGAAGCACCCTCCCCAAAACAGGATGTTTCTTTCTGGCAGAAGCTTCCTACCAAAAGAACTGCAGAGCAAATGTTACGGATGTTTTAAGCAGATCAACCCCATTAGGTACAAAGTTCCCGGAAATATGCTACTTGCAGTAGCAGAGTCCTTTATTTTAACTGAGGTATTCATCAGATAAAGACTGCTTCAGAAGGGTTTTTTTTTCTCCTTTTAACATCATCTGAAGTGAATGCATTCAGCCAAAAAGCAATCAGAGAGCTGGTCTGTGACAAGAGGATGTCAGTCTTCAAGGAGAGTAGAGAAATTCAGTAAGAGCCAGCAGCAGTCAGCTTTTCAGTTCCTGTCTTGCTCCTGTGATTTCCTGAGGATGCTCAGATGTCTCTGCTCCCCAAGGAAGGAGCAGACTGGCTGCTGTCACTGTGCTCTCCCAATACCTGGGAAGGTCATCATTAGTTCACCCCATTTGCATCCCAGTAGCTCTTCTGGCATCTCCTGCTGTCCCCATGGCACAAGGTTATGTTGCAAAAGCCAGAAGCCTTGTGGGTGGGTGGAGGATTTGGTCTCCCCCTAAATTTTATTTTGCTGTTCCCCAGAATTTGTATGTCTTCACCTGGCCTAATTCCCTTTCAGTGCCCTTTCAGCACTTTGTTTGACACTGGTCCTTCGGGTTGCTTAACTCAGAGTTCAGTTCTCAGACAAACAGAGAAATTGAATTATCCAAATTTATTTCCCTAATTTTTCCCCTATAAACACGTGATTGTTTTCACTGGCCCCATAGGTGCCAGAGTACCCAACAAAACCCATCACACAGATGCAGAGGTGAATATTGCACCTCTGATTCTTGAATGCTGCCTGTGCTGATGTTTAGTGGTTTAGAAGGGAGTGATATGAGGCATTTTAGGCAGGATCACCTAAAAAGAGGCATTGCAGCAGACCTCTGGCTGGCACAGACTCCCTGCCAGCCCGAAATGAGCTGGGTGTCCCCTTTCCAAAACCCTTGACATGACTTCCTTGAAAAGCCACTGGCATGGGAATAAATTTGTCACAGAGATGTAGAGCAGCGAGAAGACACTGATTGCTGTAATTAGGAATAATATAATTCCTAAAGGCAAATGAGCTGTGTTTATGTCTGTTTAATTGGATTCCTGAATTTTGTGGACCAGCCATGTGGGCATTGAAGCCATTGCACTGTGATCCAGAGGCAGCAGAGTGATACACAGAAAGTAGAGGGTCTCAGCTCTACTTTACCTTACATGGAACTAAACTCTTAGTTCTTGATGTAATCTGTTTGATTTTGGTGTAGTTACAATTCAGAGGACCACCAAGTCAACTGCTAGAAAATTGGGGTAAAATTGGGTTGATTTGCTGGGGGAAAACCATTAGCCCTCGCTCTGAGCAACTTGAAAGTTCATGTCCGTGTGGCCTGCAGAGGAACAGAGCAGCCTGAGAGCTGGTTTTCCTGCTTTTCAGCCTGATTCCTCTGCTTCTGCTTTTTTGCTTTTGGTTTTTTTGGGGTTTTTTTGGTGGGGGTTTTTTGTGTGTTTTTTTCTTTCATGTTGGAAATGGTGGAACCATTCTAGAAGAAGAAACATTCCTGGAATTTCTCAGATCCAGGCTTCAGATGAAACCTGATGGGACCTGACTGATAACCTTTTACATTGCTTCCATGGTTTTCAAGGACAGGAATTTGCACCATCACATTCCTTTCTTTGCACGATTTTTTTTGCTCTTAAATTTTATTTTTTTTCCCTAAAACCTGCTGTGAGCCTGGTCCTGCTCCCAAGAGCCAGATTAGTGACTAATCTTTTGAGGACTTGGGGATTACACTTCAGGAGTGCATGCAATGTAAAGGGACATCCATTTGCTGTTGTAAAACCCATCCTGAATTAACATTAGTCTTGGATTGCATGGACACACCCCCAGAGTGTTTCCTATGGCAGGATGGGGAATTATGCAGAGTCATTTCCCTGGACATTACATTGTTATGGTGAAACTGTTTTAATTAGAAAGCACGTGGGCAAGTTGATCTCTTAAAGGCCAACTGAATTTGGGCCAAAGGGCAGACAGATCAGTGTATTTCTAATACTGGTGGAGCTGTGCTCGTGTTCACAAGGGTTGAGTTTCCCACCTAAGGCAGGAAGACTCTTGATGTGGGTTCCAACGTTTGATCTGGGAGGTTCAGTTGAAGGTAGAACCTCACAGAGTAAGAAAATACATTTGAAGCCTAGCTGCTACCCTGGGACAGGTAGGAGGCCTATGCTGAAATGGGCCATGTTGAAATATTCACAATTTAATAATGACTGGGTTTCAGTTAACACCTCCTGAGGGGCTGAGTGGATGCATTTTGCAGCTGTGGCTCACGAACTAGTTTTCACATGAAATGTCAACCAGAAAGGCACAGAGATGTTTTCTGTTTAAAAGAGCGTTTAATGTCTTCAGAGCCTGCTCAGCCCATAAAAGCTGAAGCTCAGCAGGACCATAGTGATGCCCGATGTGAGCAGAATTCTTGTCATCAAGGTCTTGCCCAGAGGACACTGCCTGAGCTCCCAGCCTTTGCTATGTGGCTCCTCTCCCAGGGTGGGCAGCCTTGGGTTAGACATCCTCGATATTTTAAGCTGTCCTGGTTCTTCCAGCATTGCAAAGACCCCTGAGATCTTGCACTGTTTAAAGCTCCGGTGACACAAAGCCGGAAAACCCAGCGCAGCTTATGCAAGATGCAAGGGGCTGTCCCCACCCACACCCATGCTCTCCATCCCACCACCCTGGCCACCCTGCATCCTCTTTTTTCCTTCTCATTGTTTTTTCTTTCCTCTGCCAGATCATTACGCTGATTTGGTCATTTCCCTGCTTTGAGTCATGCCGTGCCAGGAGTGCTTTTTCATACTGGCAGGCAGACATGGAGTGGGGGCAAGGCTCCCACCTTCCCAGCCCACGGGACAGTGACACCCTCCCAGGGACCAGCACAGGGTGAATGAGAAGGATGACGAATGACATGCAAATGCCTTCCCCGGAGGCTACAGAAAAGTCACTTCCTTGCACCTTTCCAAAGAGTGGTATTTGCATACTATATACTGACATCCGGTTGAACTTTCTTAGAGCCTGCGATTTGTAGAGACGCTTGTTTGGGGATTTACTCTGTGTTGACTGAAGGTTGCTTGGCAGAGAAGGAGAAAAGGAGCTGGCTGGGGAAGGGAGGGCTCACACAACTGGTTGAGAAGTATCCTTCCATGTGGGAGAGACAAGGGAATAATTTGGCTTCAGCTCGGAGGTAGGAGTTCTTCCCTCTGACAGTTTTCTATGTTCTTTTGGCATCCTGTGGAGGTTTTTAAAAACATCAACAAAAAGGAAAAAAAAAGGCAATAAAAGGGTTTTGGCTCTCATATCAGCTTGTGTGACAGCTTCCCACAGAGCAGAAGCCAGGAGTCTTAGAAAGTTATCACTGCACTGTCCATGTTGCTGGGTAACAGTTTCTGCTCCTCACATGACCCCAAATGATAATAATAAATTGCATCTCAAAATGCTGAATGGTGCTGGAATTGCTGTCAGATGGAGGTGCTGCCTCTTCCTGAGCGTGTGGGCACTGGAGCAGGGGAGTCTCCAGACCCATCTTACTCCCAGTCAGAGTTTTTGTGGGATCTGGACCTGAGTCCCATTCCTTTCTGGCTGGAGGCAGGATGCAGTTATAGTAACGAAGAGTGGTTTCAAGCCCATTTGAAGCTAAGCTCATGGAACCTCTCTTATAAATTAGGGTTTAGAGGCCACTGAAGGTCCTGACATAAACATCCTTGAGCATCTCACTTGAGCTTGATTTGTTTGTGGTCCTGTAGCAGCCCAATGAGGTATTTATTTACTGTGAGGAAGAAGGCACCAGGGATTATTTTTTTTTTTAGTGGTGGGGTTAAACCAGGTGTAATCCCTCTGCTACCATATTGGGTACATTTACCCATTTCGTGAGACATCACACAATACCGTGGCTTGTATTTGCCCAGGAGAGAAAAGCTGTGCTGGCACACAGCATCCTGATAGGGGTAGATGGGACTGAATCAGGACAACATTTTTTCCTTTATTTGTGAAAGAATAAACTATACTGGAGAAATAGATGCAAATTTATGCCGATATGGCCACTCTTTGTCTGTGCACTGAAGTCCTTCTCTGGGAATTTGCTGCCAGCAGAAGCCACTGCCAGCCCAGTGCCAGGCCCAGTCAGGGTGTGGATGGCACAGTTCCTGCCCACCAGCTGTAGCAGGGTGTGTGCCCATGCTCCCTCACTTCCTAAAGACAAAATATTCCCCATAATGGTGCAGCACTGCTGAGATCACAGCCGACCTGGGCTGTGTTGTGAGAGCTCCTGTAAGCTGTGCCAAAGCAAAGCACAGTGTGCCAAAACCTCATGAACTTCTTCAGTATTGAAGAGCAAGAGTGGGCACTCATTCCAAAACATTTTCATTTTTTTAAGCATAAATCACACATTCTGGCCTCTGATACAGATGAGGATCAAAAATATGTAAATCCAAAGGCCACTGAGTCTACTGGCCATGGCAGCAGAAGGATGGAGCAGCACTTGGTTTGCATGCTGGGGCAAGGTCTGTCGTGCAATCAGGTTTGCTCACCTGAATTTCCCACCATGCCTTTACCCTCAGCTGCCCTGGGAGACTGAGAATGCTGCTGGTTCCTGCAGACACTAAGGGGCCCACACCAAAGGGTCAGGGTGGTGTCTAGAATAGAGATTTGTGGTTCCCCCCGACTCGTCTTGGTGCGTGGGAGGGTGGTTTGTTAGCCTGGATGTAGGTGAGCTCTTCCGACACTGCATGGGAAAACAGCAGCACAACTGAAAGCAAAAGGAGAGGTGAAGGAAACACATCATGCTTCCAGAAGTGATTTTGGAAAGCACAAAGCCAGGATGTTGTTTCATTTTTAGGGACTGAGTAGTCTGACATGTTGCAAAATACAAAGGCTTGGCGTATTCCCAGCGGCAGAGTGAAAACTGGAACTACCCAGAAGCGAAACCTGTCATTAGCAGTCAGCCAGGCAGAACAGGCTCCCGTGTGCCGGGAACAGGCATGGAAGGGAGGGGGACTGAGCAGCATAAAGGAGCTTTTCTCACCCCAGCAGCCTTGGGGAGGGAAGCAGAGGGCTGTGAGGGCAGCATGTGGGATTGGGATGCTCCCGGAATTCTTCAAAGGGCAGCTAGGAGCTTCTGTTCCCCCTCACGCACACCAGCCCCCATGCCCTGTTCTTCTGCATAGGCAGTGGGTCTGCTCCCCGAAAAATCAGAATAGTTTTGACCTGCAGTTTTTCTCCTTTTTGTTTTCACTCAATTATACTTAGCTGGCCTGAGAAATCTCTTTTTACATGTCCTCCCCAGTCCTTGCTGTGATCCATGTCGTCCTGGAGGCATGTAATAATTTAGACTGAAAGCTGTGCTGTGCAGCTCTGTTCTCCACAGCTTCACAGGATGGAGGAAGTATTGATGTGCCCTGATTTATCTCCCACAGATGTCATCTCCGTAGGAGTGGACTTGAAGGACAGAGAGGCACAGAAAACTGAATCTGTGAAGCACCTGATTCAGAAAGAAATGAGGAGGAAATTTTGTGGACCAGGCTGGATGGATGCAGGGAACATTATAGCTTTGCAAACCCAGTGGTCCAAGGAGCAACATCACAAATCGTGGTGTTGCTGTTGCCAGGTGCAAGAGCACAAGCCCTCAGCATGGCTGTATGTTTCCCAAAGGAATCTCCTAAAATTAAGAGTACTTTTGGATTGATGCTGCTTTAGACCTTATAGTAGCCTTCCAGTATCTGAAGGGGGCCCACAGGGAAGCCAGAGGGAGACTCTCCATCAGGAACTGTAGTGACAGGACAAGGAGTAATGGGTACAGATTGAAAGAGAGGGACATTTTTTACAGTTAGACACTGACAGGTTGCCCACGGAGGTTGTGGATGCCCCAACCCTGGCATCTAGGCCAGGCTGGATGGGGCTTTGAGCAACCTGGTCTGGTGGGAGATGTCTCTGCCCATGGTAGGGGGGGATGGGACTAGATGATCTCTAGGGTCCGTTCTAACCCCTTAACATTCAGGGCTAACCAGCCTCTGAGGGTGACAAGATGAGGAGAGGATTGCATTTAAGACATGTAGATGTGGCACTTGGGGACATGGTTTAGTGGTGGCCTTGACAGTGCTGGGTTAATGGTTGGACTCGATGAACTTAAAGGTCTTCAGTCTAACCTAAACTATTCTGTGATTCTTTGTGGTGGCTGTGGGTGTCCCTGACACACTGTCAGGATGTGCCCAAGGGAGCAGCACCCAGCCCCAGTGCTGAGCAGGCAGCTGGGGAGGCAGAGCATGGGTGCTGCAGGCATGGTCAGACACAGGGTCTCGGGACATTGTTTCCACCACCACAGCCCCCTCTGTGGCCTGGCAAACAAAAAGCAAAGCTCCCCATGCCCTTCTGCTGGCAAGAGGTGAGGTGTATTCAGCTGTCCTGTCTGGTTTTGTCGGGGCACTTTCCTTCCCTCAGCCAGCGTAGTCTAAATAGCCTCTGTGAGCCAGCCAGATAGATGTGTTCCATTTCAGTCCTTATCTGTCTCACTCTGCTGAGATCATTTACCTGCTAACAAGCTCCTGTGGTCAGAGATAAAAGGCAGCCCTTTAAGCATGTAGCTGAACATCTTTGCAACACTTTGCTTCATGGAAAATATGGAAAGATGTTGCATTCACAATATATCACTCATATCTGTGTTTGTAAACAGATTTATCACACCATCTGCAGTCGAACTGCCATCTCCTCCATATCCATTTCCTTTCCATTTATATAGCACAGCTCCTATTTATTTTATTCCCTTTTTACAAGTATACATTAGCTACCTTTTTCCTTTCCTACAAAAAGAGTGCACTCTCTGTGGGGAAGAATATTTAATCAATCCAATTTGTTTAGTTTAGTGCATAAAAACACAGGCCAGGACTATTTGGAGAGGTACCTGCCTGGTTCTGTTTCTCATCTCCTCACATCTGTGTGGAGCAGGTGGGAGGGAAGGATAATTCAGAGCAAATCTGCTGGTAAACAGGATGCTCTCTCGGTATTTCCTGTCTCCTGTTGCACTGGTGGAGCTTAATTCTCAGGAATCAGCTAAGCCTGAGGTCAGTAATGTTATTGTAATTTCTCTGACTTGCTGTAGCTGATACAATAGAATACAAATACAAATACAATATAACGAGGCATTTATACATCTGGGAGCAAAAAGCCAGGCTGCTTTGTTATCTGCCTGGATAAGAAATGTTTAGTCATGTTCTAATTAAAAGAGTGATTTGCTGAATATAAAAAGAAGTCACACAAGAGAAAGGGAGCTTGCAGTTGGCAGCCACTTCTGCAGCCCCTCAGGGTGACCAACACCCAGGTCAGATGGTCCTCAGCACTGCCCCACACTGAAGGTCCAGCTTGACCCCAGCACTGGAAAGGGGTGGCTGGGCTCCATGCACAGCATGGAGGAGAATTTGACTGCAGGTGCACCTCTCCAGCCCGTGACTGGAGATTTGCAGTCACCATGACTGGTGAGACGTGTAGGTCGCTGCCCCTTCCCCAGGGCTGTGAGCCTGGGGCAGGACACTTTTGCTTCTCTCCCTCCAGTGAGGGAGGATTTCTCTTCTCCTTTGCATCAAGCCTAACCCAAATTCCTGGGCCTGAATACAGGGGAGGGGCTGGGGTTGACTAATCCCAACAAGAATTTTACCAAGAGTGAGTAAGGGCTCTGGGCTGCAGGGAGTGATGACAAATCTTGGAAACTCGAGCCTGTGCTTTGGCAGGGAGGTTTGTTTGGGGATTGGTTGGGTTGGTTTTTTTATGGTCCTTTTTATCACTTTTCAGCTGCACAGTGTGTTCTCAGATGGTATATTCACCACTTCGTGGTTTTGGATTGTGACCATCATTTCTTCAGCTAACAGAACAGGGAGCAACTGGGTGCTTGGCCAGCTTCTTTCCCACTGAAGCAAAAGAAAAGTCTGCAAGAGGGTTTCTCCAGAGCTTTCTAAATGGATTTTCTGTCACCATATCCTGCTAATTCCTTCACCCCTGTGACCTCTCAATGCAGACTTTGATGCTGTGAGCTGCCAGGGAGTCCTACCATCACATTTTCTCTGGGAAATTGTTAGAGTATCCTATCCCATCACACTTTGCGTCTCTCCAAGAGGCACATTTGGGCCTGTAATATCATGCCTATCACTAATCAGTGAGCAAAGCTTTTGGCTGTTTATTTGCCAAGGGGAGATTGCCAACAGGAGTCGTTGGGTAAAACAGAAGCTGTGCAGCTCTGCTGCAGGGAAGGAGCCAGGACCTTTCTCAACAGCACAGTCCCCAGGAAAAATTAGAAGGCAGGCTTTAAAATGAGGGTTTTTTTCAACCAGTGTAAATGGTCCCTCCTTATCTTGGCTTTCTGGGGAAAAAAAAAACCTTCCAGAGATTACTTAGTTTAGATTTTTTCAAGCCTTTTCTCTAGTTGCTGCTGGGCTAGAAAGCTTTGTGCAGGAGCTGGGAAGGGAAAATGAGGCTCTCTCATAATCCTTTCAGTCCCTGAAGTGCTGAGTTTTGGGGCCAACTGTCCCCAGGTTACTTTGAGCCCTGTGCAGGCTCAGCAGCCCAGGGAAACAGAGGTCCTGGTGGTGTGGCAGGAAGAGGAGGTAGCATCAATGGCTGGATTTGGGTCCAGCAGGTTTATCCTCTTTTTGTGGGGCAAACTGTCGTCTCTGGGAGCAATTCAGCTTTAAAACAGAATCACAGATTCACAGAATATACTGAGTTGGAAGGGACCCACAAGGATCGTCAAGTCCTGCTCCTAAGTGAATGGCCCATATGGGGATCAAATCCACAGCCCTGGCGTTATTAGCACTATGCTCTGACCAACTGAGCTAATCTCAGTGGCCAAAACGATTGTATGCGGCTTTGAAAAGGACCTGCATTGTATAACTTGATCCCTGCGAGTCTGAAAAATAATAATCCTGCCTAAAACCCTAAAATCTGGCACCAAGAGTTACACTTGGCTTTGCAGTTTCTCTGTTCTAAGTCAGTTCCTGGCCCTTCTTGCTGCTGATGGCCTGGCTGGGCACGCTGTGTCCTCCAGGGAGATGGGCCATTGCTCCCCATCTCCAAAAAGGTGCTCTGCTGTTGTCATAGCCAGCCTCCTGCTGCTGTCCCTGCACTCACAGCCTGTCAGGCTCTCACATTATCAGGCATAAACACCGTGTGTACCAACATACTTGCTATTACAGCAGACAAGAAGGGATTAAGTGAGTGCTATAAAATTAACCTCAACATCAGTCAAAAGAAACAAAAGTGAAAAAGGAACAGGGTGATCAGACGCTCGTATGAGCAGGATATGCTCAAAATGATTTCTCCATCCCATTACAAATGCTTAGAAACTGCACGGTCTCTCCAGCACAGTGAGATTTTGAAGTGGTTTAATGGGCATTCGGAGTTCAGAGCTAATAATGCTGCTTCCAATCTTATCCTTTCACTGCATGAAAATAGGTAGTGGCAATTGACTAGTGTAAATTGGCTACTTTTAAAGCTGTATTTGCTGGCCTGGATGTGCTAAAAGTCTCTCCACAGAGTCTTCAAAGTCTGAATGTAATGCGTGTGGTTACGGTGGGGTTATATTGAGTTTCTTCAACAGAGGACTGGTTCCAGTGTGTGCCCTACATGCTGGAGATCTGGGACCTGCTGTAGTTGGGCTTTACATCCTGATTACTGGAGAAAAAACAGGGCTACTCCAGGGATAGTTTTTGGTCAGTCCAGACAAACTTCTCACTTTGTCTTTTCCTTTTCTGTCAGAACAAACCATTCACAATGTCAATCAAAAAGGAAGGTGCCCACAAGAAGTGGGCTGCCCTAAAGGAGAAACTCGGACCCCAGGAAACTGACCAGTCAGAGGCCAACCTGGAGAATGCAGAGCCAGAGCTGTGCATCCGTCTCCTGCAAATGCCCTCAGTGGTCAACTACTCCGGGCTGAAGAAGAGGCTGGAGAACAGCGATGATGCCTGGATGGTCCAGTTCCTGGAGCTGTCTGGGCTGGACCTCCTCCTGGAGGCCCTGGACAGGCTGTCCGGGCGAGGAGTGGCCAGGATATCTGATGCCTTGCTTCAGCTCACCTGCATTAGCTGCGTGCGAGCGGTCATGAACTCCCACAAAGGCATAGAATACATTGTGAGCAACGAGGGCTACGTCAGAAAACTCTTCCAAGGTGAGAAGACATCCTCCTGCTTCATCCATCACATGCAGCATCGGGGGGCACTTTCCTGTTCTTTATCCTCCTGCCCTGCACCAGGCTTGTTGGAAATGGTTGGTCGCAGCTGATTAATGAGATTGTTTTCTTCTTTAAAATAATACGGCTATGAAATCACATTGCCTTTGCCACCCCGTGCTATTTCCACACAAATATTGTCATAGTTCACTGAGGAGCTGGGGATAAACCCAGCCTTATCTGTATACTGGCATTAGAAATCTTTGACCCTTCAGTTGTCAGCAGACATTTGCTGTTCAGTCTTTGAGAGCCCCAAGGGCAGAGGGAGAGGAACTGAAAGGGCTTGGAGTCTTGTAGCCTGTAAAGAGGAGAGAAAGTGGCATGGTTGGACTCAAGAGAGCCTGCTCTCTGAGCTGGACTCTGCTCCATCTGGAAGATGGTAGGTAACACCACTTACATGCTCCTGCCAGTCACTTGGCTCGCTGTTAGCTTTGCAATTCATCAGGGCATCTCCTGGAACTTATTGTACAGCACTTAATGATGCTGGTGCTGGAAGGATAACTTCTGTGCTGCTCCACAGAGATCGCAGCTGTGCCCAGAAACCCTTATTAATAGCTTTTTAAAATGCGTTTAGTCTGAAAGCTGGCTTGTTTCCCTCTTCAGTTTTGAAGTCCCCTTCCTTCCTCTTCACCCTGCATTTTCTTAGCCTGTGTAAAATACGGAGCTGGCATTTTTGTACTGTGGAAACGGGGGTATCCTGGACTTTTCAGCGTTGGAGCTTCTTTGTGCTCTAATATAGGAGAAATAAGACAGTCTAATGCACTCCCTCCCAGCTCCCAGGGCTCACAGAGAGAGAGTAGTGCAAAAAAGGGAATTCATGGGGACCCATTGAAACAATTGATCTAACTCATATGCATATTGAGCTTTTCTGCACTAAAAATAAGAGTCATTAATTGAAGAAAATGGTTCATCTGCTGTTCTAGAAAATACCCATATGTGAAAATGGGAGATAAATTCTGTGAGTGCTGAAAAAATCTTGGCTGCTGTTGCAGCATGTCACTGGGACATGGAAAAGATGAATAACTTCAAGCTGCACCAAAATGCCAATGGGATACCAGTAGCATTTACTGTTCCCACTAGAAGTTACCATCACATAATGCTATTGGGATGGGATATCTGTACATTGAGATATTTCTCTTCCCATCTTCCATTGTAATGGGTCCCCTCCTTCAGTCTCTTTTCTGTCACTGCTCATAACCCACATAGCAGAAGACACTGAGATTCAGAACATTAATGTCAATATAAATTCTGCTTTGTTTTGTTCTGTTTTTCCTACAGCACTTGACACAACTAATGTCATGGTCAAAAAGCAAATATTTGAGCTCCTGGCTGCGCTGTGCATTTACTCATCAGATGGCCACGCTTTGGCTCTGGATGCCTTGGACCATTACAAGGCAAGTAAGGGTTAGAGCAGGAGGAGTGGCTCAGCTTTGATCCATGCAGGCAGTCCATGTACCAGAGAAAAGGGTGGGAATGAAGTTTATTTTGCATCATTTTCTAAGAGAGGCAGGGGTTTATAAGGTGAAAGCTGTAGGAAATTTTTCGTGGTCAGCAGAAGTCTATGGTGCTGTTCTGTGACTTGTGTGGACAGATGACTGCCAACCACAAGGTGCTTTCTGGCAGCAAAACACTACCAGATCAGCAGAATAAATGGTGCCACATCCACAGGTTTCACTGCCTATGAGAGCAGGTACATGCATCAGTTATCAGAAAGCATGAAAGGGTCCAAGAGTGACTTTCTCTGCCAACCAGACCCTGCTCCATAATGGAAAAGTACTGCTTTTACCTGTCTGTTCCTTCCCTGTGCACAGTGGGATAAACTGAGTGTTTCAGATGCTAACTCCATCTGAGAGCCTGCAGCACAGTCATGGGCATTTATGTCTATATAGACTATTCTTGCCACAATATCACTTGTGTTACCAACAGAGTGTGAAGAACCAGCAGTATCGATTCAGCATCATAATGAATGAGCTCTCCAACACAGACAACGTGCCATACATGGTGACACTGCTGAGTGCTATCAATGCCATCATCCTGGGGAAAGAAGAGCTAAGAACGAGGACACAAATCAGAAACGAGTTCATAGGTAAGGATGTTTGTTGCACCTTTCCCTGGAGAAAGTCAGTTACCAAACAGGTTATTTTCAGATGTATCCGTAAGGTGCCTGAAGAGGCTGGGGAGCTTCTCCAGGCACCTTACAGATACATCTGAAAATCTGCAAATATTAATTCTCGTCTTTCTTTTGACTTTTATTCTCAACAGCCTTTCTGTCAACAGATTTTTTTTAACTTTGCTGCTTTCCCATAGTTTTGATCTTTTCTGGAATGCCAGCAGCACCTTATCACTTGAGCTTCTTCAGAACATTTCTATAACCAACCATCTTATGTGGCCACATTTCCATGTATTGCTACTACTTGTAAGAGCTGATGAAGTTTCTTCACTCTGTGTCTACTCAGTTGATTTACAGAGGCTGTACCATGGTTCAAAAGTTCTTTCCAACTGCTTGAATCCCAGGATCTTGGGTACCATTGTTTGGATTCACCTCACATACTGGGTGTATCTGAGTTGGTGAGCCTGGGCTCCATTTCTCTCCATGGAGATCAAGGGGCATTTGACCGTATCAGACTGATTTTAGATGTCTAATTTGGACTGAGGTCACTCGTGCCCCAAAAGTGCCTGTGTGCCTCAGTAACTCCAGGGGGATTGTGCTGTGGTTCACACAGGTGCTGCAGATGTGTACTGTGGTGTCTCATCATTTACCCAGTGACTCTACCCACTTTGATAGATCCATCTGAAGATATTTCCACTTTTTCCTCTCTGTAAAAAGTGTTTATGAGCATAACATTATAAAAAGATCATAACACATCAGTACCAAGTGGGTCATAATGCAACTATATCTATTTTTTTCACCTGCCAGGGCTTCAGCTGTTGGATGTTTTAGACAAGCTAAGGTAAGGATCTCTACTTACATTTTTTTTAAAATGCGATTCACAGTGAAGTAGCTGTGGAAACTTAATACTTATCCAACCTTCTGTTGTGTGAAGTGCAGTGTGCCTGGGTGGAGTGGACCACGCTTGTGTGCACCCATTCCATGGGAACTGGAGGCATTTGGCCAGTGTTAAGATGCTCTTGCCAACCACAGTGTCACGGGGACAGCTGCTGGCACAGATGGCATGCACAGAGGCTCTGGGCACAGATGGAGTAGCAATGTCCTCATTGAGGCTGTTTCAGACTGAATCTGAAGCAATGCTGTGGGTTCACTGAGCAGCTCACTGTGTTCAAAACCACTTCACTGCTGCTGTTGGTCCCAGAAGCATCCAGCTAAAACAATTTACTAATGCATATCTGAATGTAATTTAAAAATCATGTTCTATCAGAAACATCTGTGATAAATTCTAGAGTGCAGTTTATGTGATCTACAGTTATCCATGTTACTGGAATTGCTCCATCCAATATCATAAAAATTAGGGAAGAGAAGATCTTTCAATAGAGCAGCAAGGGTAAAATTCTAACACTGAGTGGTCTTGAGAGTGCTGAAAAAGTGAGCTTTAGAGTGTCTGTGGTTTTTTAAATCCAGTTTTGAGTAACAGAGAAGGAAATTTTTCAGATAGAAACATCACTGGAATATTTTCAATTAGTCTTGACTTTAAAAAAATAAACGTGGTGACCCGGTTTCAAAAAGGTCAGAATGCCACTCTGTTGTTACAGCTCCAGGGAGAATTCCATAGCAAGCCTATACTGGGCCAGGTTATGCCATGAGAAGCCCCATTCATTTGTATGTGTTGACTGTAGGAAGGGGTACATTCAGTTCAAGAAAGGATGCACTGATGGCGTCTCATCCTTTATAAATAAGGCAGAGTTGGGTACTTTCAACACCGACTGGCTGAGTCTGAGAGGCAAAGAGATAAATGCCATTTAACAAAAACAATCATCTGAAAATTAGTGAAGGGCTCTCCAATGAAAATGAATGCTGTAATATTGCAGAGACATCGAGGAGGAGGATCTGCTTATCCAGTGTGACACATTTGAGGAGTTCAAAATAGAGGATGATGAGGAATTATTAAGGATATGTGATGGGATAAACATGAATGATCATCATGAGGTCTTTTCATCTCTCTTCAATAAAGTAAGTAGCCCCTCACATGGGGTGCAAGATCACACAATGGCAAAGTTAACCCACTTTGCTTGGAACCAGCCTTGCTGTGACAGAAGCTGCTCTGTCTTCCAGGTGAGCCGCTCTCCAGTCTCTGTCCAGCTGCTGTCCATCCTTCAGAGCCTGCTGCACTTGGAACCATCTCATCACTCCAGCCTCCTGCTGTGGGAGTCCTTGGATGCCGTAGTGAACAGAGCCCTTTTGCTCGCCAACGACAGTAAGAATGACATATCCAGCCTTGCACGCTCCTCTTGTTTTCCCTTGTCCCATAAAAGTCTTTCCCCGATGTGCAGGAAGTAATCTGTGGGACTTGGTAAGAGCTGAACAGAAGCTGGGACAAAGCTACACCTTCATAAGGTCAAGTCTTGATGTGAAGCTTCATCCATGTGGGTGGCCACGTTCAGCAGTGGGCTTGGGATTCAGAGTCTTGTTTTAATGGTTAATCCCTGAGCTTTGGGTCATGGGAGTCAGAGGGAATCTGTCCTCGCTGGCATCCTGCCACTGGTGCTGGCCTGTCTTGCTGGCAGGCCTGCTCAAAACAGTGTTTGTAGGCTGGGCACGTGGGAAGGAAATTGCCTGGAAGCCAAAAGTGTAGTTGTGTAAAGTGACACCAGGAAATGGGCTCTCCATGGCTCCAGATCTGCTGCTTGGGGAGGGTTGAATAGCACGAACCAGCCTGTGGGCCCCATTCCCTTCCCTGACCCTGACTTGTTTCTCTAGTCCAAGGGAACACAGTTGAAGAAGTCATCGAGAGGCTGCTGTCTATCAAAAAACATCCAAACAAGCAGAAGCGAGCTGAAAACCGCCTGTCTGGGAGCGCAGCTGGAGGCGTCCAGGGTGAACCAGAACCATGTGCACGTGCAGCTCGGTGTCCAGTGGGATCATCAAACCCCACCAAGGCACCAGCGACACCCTCAGGGCCACTGGCCAGTGAAAAGATCTCATCCTGCCAGTTCACAGCCTGCTGTGCTCTGCCAGAGAAATCCAACCCTCCATCCAACACTGCTCCCAACCCGGCACCTCCAGCCCCACCACNATGGGTGGTATCCCACCCCCTCCACCCCCACTGCCTGGCATGGTTGGTATCCCACCCCCTCCACCTCCGTTGCCTGGCATGGGTGGCATCCCTCCCCCTCCACCGCTCCTCCCTGGCGTGACAGGAGATCATATAGAAGCCGTGGTGGCCTCCCAGTACAGCTGCCCCCTTGGCTTGGGCAGGCCTCCCCGCAAGACAGTGAAGACACCAACGCTGAGAATGAAGAAGCTGAACTGGCAGAAGCTGCCCTCCAACGTGGTGAGAGGTGGGTGCTTCTGGCATAAAGTCACTGCTGCTTTAGGGGTGACCCAGGGAAAGAAATAGTACCTTAAAATTTGTCAGATGTGGTTGACTCTGTTTAGATACAGAACTTCCCTGGTTTCCTTTACTTTTGACCTACAGAGCTGAAATAAATAAAAGTAACATGAAACTACTAATGTAATAGTAACTATTCCAACTGAATTAGTACTTTGGAATAGCTTGTATATAACTAGAGTACTTGGAAATTAAAAGAAGAGAAAGGGATGGGGATATTTTCCTAATTCACTAAGAGATGCCTTAGATCAGGCTCTGATCTGAGTTCCCCAACTTTTATTACCCAGCTCATCTATGCTTGTATCTGGGTATCTGGGTGTCTTAAAGTCATGAGTAAGAGTGCATGTGAGGATCACATCACATATCTCTTGATTTTTGGGTTACATTTCCCTCTACTAGTGGATTCAAAGTGGAGCATGAAATGTGAGAAGAAGCTGGGACAAGCAGTGTCAGCTTTGTCCTAGACAAGCAAGGCATCCACTGCATAGAAGTAGGCAAAGGTGAAATCTAAATAAGGCATGTCTTCAATCACAAGAGCAGTAAAATGTTGGGATTATTTCAGTAAAGGCTTCTACAGGCATGTTAGTGTGATGATTTTTTTTAAAAACACATTTTTAAGAAATTGAGTAGAAATTAATTCAAGCAGTCCTCTAGCCAGCATTATACAAGGAGGCTTGAGTATAAAATGAAAAATGGAGAAGGACACAGTCAGAAAATGTCCAAGTTGTGCCCAGTCCCTCTGTTAGGATGCAAGGAAGCAAAAATAATAGCAACCAGGGGACTAGAAATGAAATGTCTGAGGTCCTTGTCATGGCTGAGCCCACCATGGAAGAAAGTGCAGTTTTACAGAGAGGGATGGGGCTGTGTGCCCACTGCTGCCTCCCCTTACCAGGTTTAATTGGCCTTCTGGCCCTTTGGATCCCACCTGTGGGACTTGCCCCTCCTCAGTAATGACCATTTATCCAGGACTAATACGTCTCTCCTCATTTCATTCATCTTTTGAAGAGTGTCCCTGCTAGCAGCTCACCTTGCCCCAGGAGCTTTCAGCTGTCCCTGCAGCCAGTCTGAACACTTTGTCTTTCTTTCAGAGAGCCACTCCATGTGGGCTTCTGTGAGCAGCAGCAGCGAGGAAACGATAGAGCCCAACTACAGCAGCATCGAGCAGCTGTTCTGCTTCCCACAGCCAACCCCCAAGGAGAAGACAGCAGCACCAGTGAAGGCAGAGCCGAAGGAGGTGAGGAGGCCCCCCTCGTTCTTTCGAGTAAAGATCCCTGCAGACAGCTCATCTAATATGAGATATCTTTTTTTTCTTTAATGAAGATCACATTTTTGGACTCCAAGAAAAGTCTCAATTTGAACATATTTTNCACCCCCATTGCCTGGCGTGGGGGGTGTTCCCCCTCCTCCTCCACCATTGCCTGGCATGGGGGGCATCCCTCCCCCTCCCCCCCCGCTGCCTGGCATGGTGAGNTATTTTTGAAGCAATTTAAATGGTAAGATATGGCCAGTTTTTGTGACAAAACTTTGAGCAGGTTTTGCAGTATCTGGAAGGTCCTCACGAAATCTGTTCTAGCCAATGTGCTTTGGTGGTCCATGCTACTAAATCATCTGAACATTCCTTATTTTGTCCTACACTGTCTTTAAAATACTCAGTTTAGAGGTTTAATTATGTTTTTACATACAACTTCCCCATATATTGGCAAAGGTCTTACATCTCCATGTTACGGATAAAGCTGTGGCATAGACTTAGGGTGACTTAGGCTGTGAGACACACCTGGGGGTCAAATACCTCCTCAAAACAGGGCCAGTGGACAAATAAAGAGTTCAGCTTTCTTTTAAGATAAAAAAATGCTCAGAGACAGGATCTCAGTTGCAGGATTCATCTCTGCCCTTGAGATGACCAGGTCATAGCAGAGGTCCAGGTCCTGATTCTAAGTTAATTGTGGGGAGATATCTTTTATTCTGGATTGTTGTGACTCTTTACTAGGGAAAGCACTGAGTGCTTGCACAGATAAATGCCTTGGTAGTGTGTGATAGCTGAAAAGTGGTCTTTGGTTGATGGCTGGCTCTGCTCCTCCTCCCTGCAGCTCCAATGAAGAGGTGACTGCCATGATCCAAAATGGGGACCGGACCAAGTTTGATGTTGAGGTTCTGAAGCAGTTGCTGAAGCTGCTGCCGGAAAAGCATGAGGTCAGGAGGAAAGCAGTGCCCTTGGTTCACAGAGCTGAACACATAGTGCAGTCCTGCAGTCTTGATTCTTTGTTTCTTATTAGATAGAAAACCTGAAGGCCTTCAAAGAAGATAAATCAAAGCTGGCAAATGCAGATCAGTTTTATCTTCTCCTCCTTCAGATTCCCAGGTAAGGTTGTTGGTCATGAACTTCAGCCCAATCTGTTCTTTGATTTACCTCTGGGAAGTTTAAGTTCTTTATAGGAGCCTCACAGACCAACACTGATGGATATAACTGGTGGNTGAAATGTCTGAGGTCCTTGTCATGGCTGAGCCCACCATGGAAGAAAGTGCAGTTTTACAGAGAGGGATGGGGCTGTGTGCCCACTGCTGCCTCCCCTTACCAGGTTTAATTGGCCTTCTGGCCCTTTGGATCCCACCTGTGGGACTTGCCCCTCCTCAGTAATGACCATTTATCCAGGACTAATACGTCTCTCCTCATTTCATTCATCTTTTGAAGAGTGTCCCTGCTAGCAGCTCACCTTGCCCCAGGAGCTTTCAGCTGTCCCTGCAGCCAGTCTGAACACTTTGTCTTTCTTTCAGAGAGCCACTCCATGTGGGCTTCTGTGAGCAGCAGCAGCGAGGAAACGATAGAGCCCAACTACAGCAGCATCGAGCAGCTGTTCTGCTTCCCACAGCCAACCCCCAAGGAGAAGACAGCAGCACCAGTGAAGGCAGAGCCGAAGGAGGTGAGGAGGCCCCCCTCGTTCTTTCGAGTAAAGATCCCTGCAGACAGCTCATCTAATATGAGATATCTTTTTTTTCTTTAATGAAGATCACATTTTTGGACTCCAAGAAAAGTCTCAATTTGAACATATTTTTGAAGCAATTTAAATGGTAAGATATGGCCAGTTTTTGTGACAAAACTTTGAGCAGGTTTTGCAGTATCTGGAAGGTCCTCACGAAATCTGTTCTAGCCAATGTGCTTTGGTGGTCCATGCTACTAAATCATCTGAACATTCCTTATTTTGTCCTACACGGTCTTTAAAATACTCAGTTTAGAGGTTTAATTATGTTTTTACATACAACTTCCCCATATATTGGCAAAGGTCTTACATCTCCATGTTACGGATAAAGCTGTGGCATAGACTTAGGGTGACTTAGGCTGTGAGACACACCTGGGGGTCAAATACCTCCTCAAAACAGGGCCAGTGGACAAATAAAGAGTTCAGCTTTCTTTTAAGATAAAAAAATGCTCAGAGACAGGATCTCAGTTGCAGGATTCATCTCTGCCCTTGAGATGACCAGGTCATAGCAGAGGTCCAGGTCCTGATTCTAAGTTAATTGTGGGGAGATATCTTTTATTCTGGATTGTTGTGACTCTTTACTAGGGAAAGCACTGAGTGCTTGCACAGATAAATGCCTTGGTAGTGTGTGATAGCTGAAAAGTGGTCTTTGGTTGATGGCTGGCTCTGCTCCTCCTCCCTGCAGCTCCAATGAAGAGGTGACTGCCATGATCCAAAATGGGGACCGGACCAAGTTTGATGTTGAGGTTCTGAAGCAGTTGCTGAAGCTGCTGCCGGAAAAGCATGAGGTCAGGAGGAAAGCAGTGCCCTTGGTTCACAGAGCTGAACACATAGTGCAGTCCTGCAGTCTTGATTCTTTGTTTCTTATTAGATAGAAAACCTGAAGGCCTTCAAAGAAGATAAATCAAAGCTGGCAAATGCAGATCAGTTTTATCTTCTCCTCCTTCAGATTCCCAGGTAAGGTTGTTGGTCATGAACTTCAGCCCAATCTGTTCTTTGATTTACCTCTGGGAAGTTTAAGTTCTTTATAGGAGCCTCACAGACCAACACTGATGGATATAACTGGTGGATTCCCCTTCCACCTTGGAGCTGTCCCTTTCCCTGTTACCCTTAGATGGAGGGCTCTTCTTGATCCAGCACCTCTCCCTTTGAACCAGCAGAAGCTGGCCCAGACATAGGGCCAGATCCTCCCAAGGAGGCTCCATAACTTAGTGAAATGCAGTGCCAGATGCAGTGCCAAGAAGGGGAAGCTCTTCTCTTTGCTGAACACAGTGCATCAGCAGAATCTACACCCCTGCTGGTCCTCAGGGCAAGCAGCAAGCACCTCCCTCCACAAGCCACACCAGTGGTTTGGTGTGGATGGGTTTGACAGCAGTGTTGTGGGGTGGCGTGGACTTGCTGGTGGTGTGGGAAGAAGGCTGCTGTGCTGGCCAAGATCCCAGTGCCTTTATGCTGTGAATCCATCTCCACCCTTAGCTACCAGCTGCGCATTGAGTGTATGCTCATCTGTGAAGAGACCACCGTCGTGCTGGACATGATTCAGCCCAAAGCTGAAGCCATCCGGAGAGCCTGCGAAGGTATAGATGACCTGAGCTTATTTCTGGATCTGATTTAAGACAGGAAGCTTTTAACCCCCACAAAACTCCCCTGGAGCTCTGCAATGTTACGCCCAAAACCCCCTTGGAGCTCTGCAATATTACTACCCAACCCCTAAAGAGCTCCCCTGTGGTCCATTCATTGGTTTGCTGCAGCTTTTGGTATCTCCACTGATGGTCAAAGCCCTTAACAGGACCAAAGATCATTTTTTGTCACCCTCATCCCTCTTTTTCTGCAGCAGATGTATTCCTCTGAAACACTTTGAATGGTGAAGTGCTGGAAGCTCATCAGCCCTTTCAAAGGAGCTGAATTTAGACAGCAGAGCTGGCCCCGCTGCAGCTAATTCATCCATCCAGCATTATTTGCCACATTAAGAACTTCACACAGCAATTATCTCTGCTGCCAGAAAAGCCTATCCCAAACTTCCCCTGAAACTAGCAATGCTTTAGTATCTCTCTGCCTAGAAATGGAACCAGAAGAAAAAGGTTGTTATTTTGGGTTATAAATTGCTGATGCTCCAATTTGGTGAGTACACAGAAAGTTTATGCAATAGATTTTGGCTTCCTGTGGCAGAAACCTCTGGTGCCACTCCTCTGAGAGCAGTACGCTCTTCTTGGCACTGTCAAGTGTCACCTGTCCTACAGAGCCAGTTCCCCCAACTCCTGCTGGGGGTGTCTCCAGCTGGCATTACAGCTGTCTGCTGGGATAAATTGAAGCTTCCCCCAAAGTGACTTCCCAGCAGCCCAGTTGTTCTTTTGGAGTTGTTCCTGCCTCAAAGCTGAGTGCCTCAGGAAGCACAGCACTGCAGCACTGTGTTGTAAGAGCAAGGACAGGGACTGTACTCTTCATGCCTGGTCAATAATCACCTCTGCCATGCGAGACCAGGAATAGGGTGTGTGTGTCTGGTTTTAGCAGCTGGCAGGTGATCCTAGGGCAGTCAGAACTGCCTTCACTGCACAGCTAATGGAGTTGGCACGATTAAATTTGCAGCCCAGTTACCCTTGCCCACATTGGGGCACTTCCAAGGAAGGCAGCGCCTTGATTGCCGTTAGTGAGGAGGGTCCAACTCCAGGTTATTTGCCATTAGGAAATGACAGACCAGATGTAAAGAAAGAAACTTAAGTCAACAAAAACTTTTACAACCCATGGAACTGAATCTACATGGAATCAGTTTCTCTGCAGGTTGGGCATTGGGCTGCAAAGCCAAAATACCAAAATGTGATTTAGTGGAATTCAGAATCCCAGTTTCAATGCAGTTCAGGAAATGTTCTGATGTAACAGAGGCTTTTGCTTAAAAGTCCCTTATGTTTTTCAGACCTTTTGACCAGTCATCGTCTGCCAGTCTTTTGTCAACTGATTCTCAAAGTTGGAAACTTCCTGAACTACGTAAGGACTTTTTTTGTCTTCTCCTCCCCCCATTACAGTCTGTGAATGATCTCCTTTAAGGCTGTAATTTGGATGGACACAGGAGTTACATCTGCTTTCTTTCTCTCTTGCAGGGAAGTCACACAGGCGATGCTGATGGGTTTAAGATCAGCACTTTACTCAAACTAACAGAAACCAAAGCAAACCAAACCCGCATTACACTGCTCCACCATATTCTAGAGGTACCACTGCCAAGTCCTGCACAGTAGGGAAGAGGGAGGGTTTTATCACAGATGAAACATTTCTCCTACTCCACTGCTGGTTAATGCCACATGCCCATACTCATATCCTCCCTGGCAAGCCCCAGAGTGTCACAAGTCAGGAGCATTTGAATCACTTTGGTGACTGGTGGAGGCTGCTTGTGGGCACTACTCCTTATTTTAAAATTTGCTCTGCTTCCCTCCAGCATCTTTTCCCACAGTGTCTGCAACTTCCTTTTATATTTGTGCAATCTGCACATCAGCAGCTGCAAACCAGAGAGCACAAAGCTGTCCTGGTTCATCTGTACCCATTCAGGCTTTCTGCTTTTCCATGGACTCTCCCTTTTCCTCCAGACTATGCTCAGGCTTTTCATGCTTCTCTCCAAGCCCCCTGGCTTTCCTATTCCCTGCAATGCTGTTTTTATCTTTTTTCTCCATACTCTGCTCTGCCACCTTCATTCATCAATGTCCCTCGGTTTCAGTTATGCATGTTCAAGCCACGCTTTAGCTGGCAGTACCTTCAGCAAGTACAGCTGTGAAAGTAAAGAATGCAAATAAGATTCAAGGCTTTTTAGTACCCTTCTGGGACTGTAGGAAGTGTCAGATTGCATCAAACCACAGTCCTGCCTCCCTCCATGCTCAAGAAGAGCTCAGCTTTGCTTTGAACTGTGATTGTTTCTCAGAGTTCAGCACTCTTCTATGTTTTAATAGCCAGGGGAAACGCCTTTCCTCTCTGAATGTGCAAACTACAGACAGGGGGGCAGTAGCAGAACATAGCACAGTCATCCTTCCTGGACGCTTCTGCCCATGTGTCTTCCCCCCAGCTTCCCCTCAGCTCCTGCCACACACCAAATAATACTTCTTTCTCTCTTCCTCTTCAGGAAGTAGAAAACAGCCACAAGGACCTACTGGAACTGCCAAAGGATCTTGAATATGTTTCAAAAGCAGCAGGGTAAAATCTTGTGTCACTTCCTTTGAATTAAAAACAAAAATAAATGCCATGCACATCAACAATGTACCAGAAATTAGGACACGCACAGCTGGTATAGCAGATTAAGAAGATGGCATCTTACATAGTTTTAACTGAAAGATTTGGTTGATGAATGTTGAAAGCCCTTTAATATATAATAATTCTACTACAGCTGGCAACACTTAGGGCTGAAATATGCAGAGCAGTCAGTTAAAATTGCCTCCCAGACCCTTCTGAAATCTGCACTGCCTTTGTGGTGGCAGGAGCTGGTGAAGGCCAGCTACCCAGAAGCATTTCTGAAGTACCTCCAGGCAGGGAAAGTGAGCTAATGCTGAGCACTGTGGGTGGAGAACAGCCTTTTGGTTTGGCCTTCCTTTACCCAATACACAAAGCTGTAAGTAGTCCTGGCACCCTTTCCATAAGTACTGTGGAGGGAAGCTGTTTTCCATGAGCTTGGACTGTATAGAGGGTTCAGTTCAGTGAAGTGGTGGGAAGCAGAGGGTTGACCAAACCACCAGCTCAGACTTGTCCACTCCTTGGTCAGTTCAAGATGCTGGAGTGTCAGCTAATGGCAGGGTTCTGTGTGATTTCAGAATTAATCTTGATATTATACGCACGGAGTCTGGTACCAATTTAAAAAAGCTGCTGGAGCTTCAGCGGAAAGTCTTATCATCAAATGAGGATGTGAAACAACAGTATGAGAAACCCATCCAGGTCAGTAATGGAGCTGCCTTAGATCTCCCCCATTACACATACAGAGGTGGTGCATGGTACATCTGCAGCTGAGGAGCCTCATTAGAGGGGAGAAAATATTGCCACAAGACATGCTCTCAGATTTGCAAATAAGCTGCAATGCCACACAACCTAAATGTGCATTTGCCAGCTGCACCCCAAACCTAGATACCTTTGGTGAGGCCATTTTTTAGGGTGTGTGCCCCAACTTCTCTGTACACACTTTTGTGTGACTCCTCACTTTAAGTGAAGATGTTCACCTTCTGTGTGGCTCACCAGAGTAAAGCCCTTTGCTTGGGATTAAGCTTTGCATGGAGCATTCCATGAGTTGCTCAAGCCACCCCTGTAAACTGGCACAGCACAGTTGCCAAGAGTAAAGTTCATCTGCAAATCTTAATTTCTTCCCACCTGCTTCCCAACAGCTCTGCTGCAGTTAAAAGCCAGGACCCAGTGTCCTGCTCCAAGCTCTTACATCCTTTCTCTGTGAGCGTCCTTCTCTTGTTGTCCTCTGGATGGTGTTTTACTGTGTGCATTTAATGTGTTTCAGGACAGCATCGATGCCTCCAGAAAGCTGGAAGAAGAATTTGAAACCATTGAAAAGAAAAGAGAAGAACTTGCGAATTATCTCTGTGAAGACCCAAGCAAGTTGTCCTTAGAGGACATATTTAGCATCATGAAGACCTTCAGAGATCTCTTCATCCGAGCCCTGAAGGTTGGCATCTGCACACAGGATGCTGAGCATCCCTAGTGCTGGTACCTGCCTCCGCTCCGATGGACAGGGGTGGGATGGGCACCCTCCCTAATCCAGGGGGGAAACCTGGTTACAGCCTCCTCCTTTTGGCGCTTGCCATGAGGTCCCCAGTGAAGCCATGTCTGATCCCTCTTCCACTGCATCCTCCTGCAGTTCTGGTGCTGCTGGGCCTGGCCCAGTCACTGGTGATTTGTGATTTCGGTACAGCTTTAGCTGCAGAGTTACAAAGACGCTTTTGAGCCACGTGTGCGAGTTTTAGCAGAAGGGGCTTACAAAACTTAATGCTTTGCTCCAGCCTCAGCAAACAGACTCAGAAAGGGGATGTGTAGTAAAAAAGCCACCTGTTTGGAGAAAACTGTGGCTTCAGTATCTCCCACTTTCACCTCAGCTAGAGGTCAGGCAGGTGAGCACACTGCAGGTAGCTGTATGAGGCATATCAGCACTGCCACCTCCAAACGGGATGTGGCAAAGTCCTGGCCAAGTCAGCAGTCCCCTCTCACCATCTTGGTAAGACAGCCCTTTTTCCCAATGCCCATTTTATTTATTGCACAGGATGAGGCCAGAATTTCTCTTCCTTCATCTATAGATCTCCTTTTTCTTCATCAGCTTGTCTAGCAGACATTTACTCAACCTTCCCATGCCCCTGTTACCTCACTGCAGGAAAACAAGGACAGAAAGGAACAAGCTGCCAAAGCAGAGAAGAGGAAAAAACAGCTAGAAGAGGAAGAGGGGAAGAGACAGAAGGGAGAAAATGGAAAAGTCAGTGAGTATCTAAAATGCCTTCAAAAAATAGAGATGGAGCCATAGGAGCTCTTTGCTGGTCCTGCTTTAATGGACCAGTAATGGTTATTTATTTTGTAGGTTTCCAGGTGCTGGCTGACTAAAGGCTTTTAGGTGTCTTACAGCCATAGCTAAGAATTGACTTTCCACAGTTGCAGCTGGGCAGAGAAGTTAATTTTAGGTTTGCTGACTGAACAGCAAAGAAGAAAAAAAACCTCCACAAATTAAATATTTCAGTTAACTTTTTCAGTTTCTAAACATACCTTTTGAATCCCAAATCTAAAAAGAAACATTTGACTTATCCCCCATCTAAGGTCCCCATATACACGTGGATAGTTTCTCTTTACCAGAGTTGTCCCAATAATCTTGCATATTACTTTAATATGCCTTTTTCTGGATGAAAATGAAACATTGAAAAATACAATTGGAGGAAGCTGAGAGGAAACAAAAATCAAAATTGTTTTCCCTCAAAAAAATAAAAGGTTCCCACCAACATTGATAGCAAAGAGGGAGTATTTCACGGTCATGGTACAACCAGGGACATGTCCAGGCAGAACTGGTGCCACTGGTGCCAGGCTGTAGCAGCAAGGCTTGGGAGCAAATCCCTTTTCTTCAGCCAGGATACGCTGCTGTGGGATCACGGAGCACGTGCTGCTCCCAGGCCTGGTGTAGGTGCCTTACTCTTGCCCAGTGGTTGCTTGTACTGGGACAGCAGTAGCCACCTGCAGCAGTGGCGTCACTGCATTCTCCTCCTGCCCCATCTCATGGGCAGAGTTAACACCCATCTCTCTCTCCCCCCCAGTCAAGAAGGGGTTGATGAAGCAGGAGGAGGTGTGTGTCATCGATGCCCTGCTCGCCGACATAAGGAAAGGGTTCACGCTGAGAAAGACAAAGAACAGACACGAATCAGATGCAGTTCCTAAACCCTTGTCTGCAGAGAGCCCGGAGGAGAGCCAGTCTGGTAAGGACACAGACCTGACTGTACCTGCAGCTATTCATTCCCATCTGCCTCTGAGCCTGAGCCAAGCAGGCACCAGCAAGAGGCCTTCGTGTTTGCATTTGGAGCGTTTTATTTAAGAAGGCTTTACAGCCAGTGCCAAGGAGAAGAGGAGCAGAGAGCCTTGAGCTGTTGCTAGCCAAGTCTGTCACAAAATTAGCAGGAATTTGGAGCAGCATGGTCTTGCATCTGTGCTCATAAACCCTCTGAGATGATTGACCCACGTGTCAGCCATGGCACCATGCTGATAGGGCACTGCTGTCATCCCCACACAAGTCCCCTCCATGCTCTCAAGTCTCAGTAGCACAGCATGTTTCTGCCTTGGAGACTGCTGCATCCCATCTTAGTCTGTACTTCGGAGTCTGAAGAAACCCTTTAAAAAATATAAGAAACTCTGTTTGCAGAAGTCCTTTAAGTGCTTGTGATGAGAGAGCCCATGGGTTTAGCTTTTCTTTGGTCTCTTGACCTCAGCATCAGTGCACGTTAGGTAAGTCCAAGGACATTGGTCTATCCATGGCTCTCCTAGACCTGCTCTGCAAGGGGAGGTTAAGGCTGGCTAATGGGCAGCCTTGAAATCCTCACACAGCCAAGCCAGCAGTTCAACCTGGTCCAAGACCTCACAGGCAGGTTCTGTCTTCCTGACATAGACTTTCAGGCTTCCTTGCGAGTTCAGGAGCTTCCATGGAAATCAGCCAGTTTGCAGGAAAGGCACATTAACACCTGCTGAAAACAGGGGCTTTGCTGAGCTGGAGCCCAGCTGGGGTGACCACATGGGTATAAGGAGGGGAGGTACAGGGAGGATAAACTGGTGCTGCCTCTGCATAGCTGTTTTAGGGTCAGTGCTCCCTCCACAGGCAGCTGGTAATCTATGACCTTTGCAGGGCAGGTGCATCTTGGTTGATCCCTGGTGAAACTGCACCTGTGGCTGATCGTGTGTTTTCTGTTTAAAGGAAAGAGCGTTAAGGATCCACAAGCAGCAGGGAAGCAGATCGATGACAAGACCAAGCAAAACAAGGATATTCATCCCTCAGAAAGCACTCCTGCCTCAACCACTGCCCCGATGGAGACAGGTGGTGTTACAAATGTTTCAGCTTCAGGCCAGGTGTTATCCATAAACAATGCTGGAGGAAGTCTGCCACTGGAGTCCCAGACCAAAAGCCCTTCAGTGAGCCTGGTGGAAGCTGATGGAGCTAGTCAGACCATGCTGGGCCCTGGGATGGAACAGGCAAACAACGTGGAAAGCCTCCAGCCCAGCACAAAGAGCAGCTCCATTGCCTTCTCTGTGGCTGACATAGGCACAAGGATAAGCTTTGTGAGCAGCGCTTCAGCCTCTGCTCTGAGAGACCAACTCAGCTGGACTAACGGGTCCATGTCAGGAGGCCAGGACAAGGAATGCCCAACCAATGGCTCAGAGAATGCTCAGTCTGCTCCCTGCAGTGAGGCTCAGCAGGTGGAGTCAAAAGAGGTGACAAAGGAAAATGAAGACCCTGGTACAGACTCGCTGCTGGACACCTCTCAAGACAAGTCCTTCTCAGAGGAGCCAGCCACCGACTCCTCTTGTTCAGCAACACTTCCCCCAGAGCAAACTCACACCGACAGGGAAAAGCAGAGGCCATCGGGGAAACGGAAGAAGAAGAAGAGGCACAGCAAAAGCTACTCAGGTAGCCTATTTTATAAATAGCCCTTGGGGACTGACTTAAATGTGGGAGGCTTCCTGATATATTAGTATACACCTGTTCCTTTCCACTTCAAGGCCCAATGCCCCCTGCCCCTAGAGTCACACTGTCTCATGGAGCTGTTATAGTTTGTAAACCTGAAAGAGCTTTAAAAAGAAAAACACAAGCATAGCTCATTCTGGTGACATGTATAAGTAGTTTATAAAGGAGTAATGATGAATCAATAATTAAAAAGCCCATTACACATACGCAGTAAAGATGGCAATAAGCACATCTGTCAAGTGTGCTAAAGACAGCTACAAGGCACGGTTATGTGCAAACAAGAGTTCCATTAGGCTCCACAGCAGTGATTAAGAGCAGTTAATACTGGGTACTTAATCAGCGATCACCCCCTCTGAACTACTTATAAACACATAAAAGCAGCAACATCTTAAGGGCCTTGGGATTGTCTGGCTGTTCCCCTCATTGCAGCAGCCCTTTGCCTTACAACCTGCCCCAAGGGTACCTTAGGTGGCTTCTAAACATCAGGCCCTCAAACCATCGCTGCAGAGGGAGGGGGGAAAGGTCAGTCATTAAAAAAGACCGTCTTGCTAGCCCTCCTGGGGCTGGGAGGGAGCTCAGCTGCTGGAGCCACACAGGCCCCCTCTTCACACCAAAAGTCCTCAGCCAGTCCCAAACCTGGGAAAAGTGCCCAAGTCCTTTAGATCCTACCACCCTAGGGTGGGTACCTTAATCCCAAACTGGAGATGCCTCGTAGGGAAGACAGATTGGTCTGTCAGCCTTTAGAACTATACAATAGACTTTCCAAAGCCTGTTTTCTGCAAGATCCTGGGGTCAAAGAAATGGATAGGAAAATGGAAAAGTCTCTTTTTATCAATAATTAATGTTTTTCCTTCCAAGGAAGGTGGAGGAGAAAGGAAAGGAGGGTTTGAATACCCATTGCTGAGAAAGGAGCATAGGTTGAGCAGATACCACTTACCCTTTTAATGCAGCATGCCCCAGGGTTGTAGTTATTTACATTTCTAAACATGCCACTTTCCCCTAGTTAAAAACAAGCCACAAAACAGAAGTGATTTCCTAGAACAGTGGTTCCCAAACTTGCTTCTCAGGAGGAGCAGAAGCTGGAGCCATGGGAGCATCCATTGCTCCCAACCCTGGCAATGCTTTCCTGAGACCTGAAATTAGTACTTCTACCTTAAGAACTGACCCCACAGTGCAAAAGCCACAAGGTTCCCTGGGAACCCAGGGATGGCATCAAGGGGTTGAAACTAGATGATCTTTAAGGTCCCTTCCAACCCAAACCATTCAATGATTCTATGTTCTTAGGAACCTCTCTGCTACTACACAGTATTTTCATCATAAAAAGCTCCCTGTTGTTACCTTTGCCTTGCCATGATCAGACATATTTAGTGTCTCTCTTTTGTTCAAAAGCAGAGGTTGAGACTGATACTGGAGATAATAAAACAAAAAGAGATTGTGTGGCACAATGAGGTATGTAAACTCACAAAGGTGTTCTTTTGTGAACTAACCACAGCATTGGGACTTCACAGACCTAATCAGTATTCAGCATATCACCTAAGCTTTTTGTCTTTGTGTCTAATCACAAACACACGTGAAATAAATTTGTTACTCTGATTTTTACTCTCCAGGGTGTTGATCTTGCGTTGAGTGGAGTCAGTGCTGATCTCCATTCGACACAGGGTCACAGCCCACATGTTTCTCCTCTGTGTCAGCAGCAGCCAAACTGCTTTTCCCTGCACATAATTAAAAGCCATTATTCTAACCAAACAATCAAACTTCATGTGATGAACAAAGTCCTTGCTTTGATCACATTATTTTCTCAAAAACTGTAAAAATGCAATTTCAGTACCTACCTCCAGCAAAGAACATTTGGTTTGCTTGTGGGTAACCCTTTCTATAGCACCATTTAGATGTGGGTATCTGGAAAAGGGAATAAAACACTGGACCCAGGGACAAATATTAGTTGGGGCAAGATACCAGCTCCCACTCAAAGTTAAATTCAACTCCACAGTTGCACACAAGTTCCCTGCATCCTTCATTGATGCTGGCAACATACGGTTGCCCCTCAAAAGGAGTCCCAGGATGAGATTTTCATTTGCAAAACTTTGCCTGTTTTTACAGCAAGTGGAAAGAAAAGCAAGAAAAATAAACAACTGAAAAACCCACTGTACTGAAATTGCATAGTTACGCATTGTCCTTTCCATGCTGATGAGCACTTCTTATGAACTAAATCAATATTATCAAATCGCTCTTTGTCTTGTTTCTTGAAAGGAATGTAGTTATTCTCCAGCATCCCCAGTTCCCTGGGGCTGGGAGCCCAGCTGGGAGCCCTGCTCCTGCACAGAGACAGGAGGAATCTGTGCAGGATTTCCCCCCAGGACTGCTTTTGTTCCTGCACATGGAGCATCATAGCTAGCAAGAGAAAATGGGATATACATTGGGTAGTTACAGTCCTGACTACTCCTGCCCTCCTCTTGGCCCTTTCCTTGCAGTACCACAGGATTACATCAAGTGGAAATAGCTCTGTTGGTTTAAAAATCCTAAGGAAGATTTCCTGCAGGAACAGAAAACAGTAGCAATGAAGCATAGGTGAGAAGTGTGCCAGGACCAGTGGACGTGCTGCAGTGGGAGGGCAGCTGGAACCATGACTTCAGCTTAACTCAAATTTATTTTTTTTAAGCATACAGGCTTAAAAAAAGTCATATTTGAAAAAAAACACCCCGAAACACAGACAGTTTTGCTTTGTCCTAGGAAGACATTGGAATGCAACACAGAGGAATGCATGGGCACACAGTACCATTATGAAGTGACCAAGTCAGGCAGGAGTTTCAGTGCATCCTTGGAATGCAGTGCCTGGCATTGCACCAGCAGAACCAACCTGGGCTCTGATGCCAGGAGGGCAGAGAAGAGCTGCACCTTGAAACCTGGACTTGTCTTTTTCCTCTTCTTTTGTCTTTATGTCACACAGCAAGGGCAGCAGAAACAAAAACCCATTTGCTTGTCTTAATCTCCTGCCTCAGAGCTTCCTCTCCCAAATGCAGCTCATATCTGTCCCTCTTGATATGACAGACTCAGCAAGCCTAGAGTGCTCCCAATCAATATTTTTTCCTAGGATGTTCCACCTGATTTTTTTTTTTAATTTTATGTTTTGTCCCAAGGACATGTGGTCTGTTCAGGTCTCCACTAGTTCTTTTTTGATACAGGGTATTTCTCTCTCTGGTGGATTTGCTGGATGTGGAAGTCGATGGGTCTCAGCCACAGGAATATTCTTCCTTCTTGTGCAGATCCAGCTGCAGGGATCGACTCAAACCCCTTACGAGTTTTTAGAGCTTCTCTAACAGCAGCAGAGGGCAGGAACAGCCTGTGACTCTGTGATAATATTTCAGAGCAGTAAAAGCCTGTAATCAGCCACTGAGTTCTTGCCTCATCTTGACCATATCTTATTATGTAGCAATTTCTGTAATAATGCTAATGTCTTTAAATGTCAGCTTTTACCCCTAAAGAGTGGTATCCCACATTATCTTCATGTTCTTAAACAGTTCAGCTGTTTTTCCTCTGGAATCAAGGCACTGGTGGCCGCACTGTCTGTGTGCACCCTGGTAACATCTCAACTCATTTCCATCCAAGTCCAGAAAAAGCTTGAAGAGCCATTTGATAAAGGTGACAGTAAAACAGAGGAGAGAGTGTACAAACACCTGAACTCAGAAGAGCTGCTCTTTGAGTTTGCCTGCCTTAGGCCCTAGAGAATTCCTACAGACAAATGTTCACGTCTGTTTGTGCAGCGCCCCTTTTCCTCTCCTCCCATCTGTATGTCACTTGGAATGGTTAGGGGAAAGAAAAGCCTTGAAAGCACAAGTCCATAAGCAACTGGGCTTTAGCAATTTCCCTGCTCACAAATCTACTTGATTTATTCCCTAGAAAATAAAAGAAAAACCAAACCAGGAGCACAGACCAGGTCAGAGACCACAGCCTGGTGAGGAGGGAGGGAAGGGGAAGAAGGGCAGCTGTGACCTGCACGTGGCACAGTGGCACATCAACCTTCCCCTGCAAAGACACAGAAGGGTTTGAGAGTCCAGATTTTCCTTTAATTCTTGAGGGACAGATGCTTCACCTCCCCTTCTGCAGACCCAGTATTGTTGGGTAGTTTTTAAATGGACAATGAGAATGCCATCAATCTAATGCCCATCTTCCTGCTAGGCCTTTGCCTTCATGTCTGCCTTTGGAAATGATATTTGATTCAGTTATGGAGTGAGACAGGCTCTTAAAAGTGACAGTGTGCTGCCCCATCCTTCTGACAGTCCTGCTAAATCCTTTAGATTTAGTAAGTTCGGCAATTAAATATCTAGAAGGATATATGTTACCGAACTAAACTTAAAAGTGAAGTTGCCCAGACTCTTGAACATCAGGATGGTTCTGGAAACATGAAGTTTTTATTAAGTACATCAAACTACCTGTTTTTAGGTTATCTGAAACAAATGAATCTGATTTCCCAGTAGCACCTCAACCATTAGATACAGATGCATGCAAAAACACACCACTTTTGTTCATAGTTGCCGATAATTTGCATTTCCCCCTCTCCCTGCAGGTGTCACAGCAAGGCAGAAGGTATGAGAGAACCTCTCACGTGTCACTGGAGTGCTGCCAGCTTCTGAGACTCCAGGTTCTGCATCAATGAAATGCCATCATGGACAGCTTGCGCCCCACCAAGACCTACTTCTTCTCCTGATGCAAGCCATTCACTCCCCTCCCCAGGACCTAAAGAGCCTCCCCAGAGACTTTGGACCCCTCAGCTTGTGCCTTGCACTGGGCAGCTGTGGGGACAGGGGAAGGTTCTGTGTACAGTGGCAGTGAAAGGGTCAGACCTGTCGTCCACTGTCCTGGAAGCCAAGTCTTTCAACCTGCTCTTAGGCCAAACTCCTCTTGAAATGACAGCTGAGTGTGGCCCAAGAACAGACTGCGGTGTTTAGCCCTCAGAGAAGTGTTAAAAACAGCAGTGCCTCAGCTAAATTAAGGGTATAAATTAAGCAGTGGCTGTACCATCACGGGTGGAGGTGTGTTAACTCCCTCTTCTCATCGCCCACTGACGATTTATATTGGACCAGGTCCAAGACCCAGATTAGACAAATGTATTTTTACTCTCAATCACTTAAAGCAAGGGAAATCGGTTACAGGGAAAAAAAGTAAAAGAAAAAGGATGTATTTTAGTAAGCATATGGCCATATAAACAGTGTCTGGTTCCTACATGATGGTGAGGTGCAATTAAGTTGAAACACATCAGTAGTCTTGTCACACACACTGATGCATCCATCAACTTTTGGAGAACCAGGGCCCTGGTTTCTTTTACTAAAGCAAAAGGAAGAGGTTTTCCAGAGTGCTCTATTGGACACATTCTCAGCTTATCCTTTAGTAAATCTCGGGGTTTGACTTCCATTGTGAGCTGCTTGTATTCGAGAGTCTATGTCCAAGCTGCAGAATGTGTTGAATCATGTTACTTTGGCTTTAAAACTGGGACTGTGCAGTATTGTGTTTTCAAAATTCAGAGCTTTATTTCTCAAGTTTTGTAATAACACTGTATAATAATTTTGTACATAGCTGTCCATTTAAAATTATCTATGTTTGTTGAATCTATGGTGTGATATGTGCTGAAACATAAATCCAGTGGAAGAGCTGGGTGCATTTCAGAACTCTTCACTTATATGGTAACTCACTGTGGCTAAACTAATGTGCAGGCTAAAGCTTATTTTGCTTTGCTTAACAGGACTTGTAATGTCCTTGTAATACTGAAAACTTAGAAGTGAAACCAAGAATTAAATCACTGGTTTGCTTTAACCAAGGCATCACTATGAGCATACTGCAAATTGGTCAACAGAAGCAGATGAGTTGAGAACAGACACATGGGCAGGTTCTGTGTAGGAGACCCTGCAGAGCACATCCCCGTTGCAACAGAAAACCCATTCCTACTGGCAGAAGCAGCCATACCCCCAGCATTCCCTGTAGAACTATGTCACCAGCCCAGGTCTGATTTGCAGGACTGTCTCTATCACATCTACAGGCTTCCCCTTTTTTCCCCTTTTCAAGCACATCACCCAAGCCCCATCATTTTGCTATTCGATCTAGCTCTGCTGCTCTCAGATTAGACTCCAAGCTGCAAAAACCTGAGTATTAAACACTTCCTCCCAGCAGCTTTGCAACCTCCATGTTTCCGGCAAGAGCCTGCAGTCCAGGCTAGCAGTGCACAGCCAGCCTCCTCCTCACCACCCCACTATTTTATCAACAGGAGCAGCATCATTTGGAGATGCAGGACTGGGGAACAAACCAGGTTTTCTGGGTGTTACCTAGGGAACCTTGCCTGCTGATGTGCCACGGGCTGCTCACTTCAGATGCTACAGCATGTGTCCATTTCTCCATCTGGGTGTTTCAGCTTCCCTCATTTCTACCCAGAGAGAGCAGCTCATTTCCACAGCCAGAGTTTTTATTACTCTGTGTGCTTACCTTGGCCTTGAAAGAGAGCGTATTTGGCATTATCTTTCTACTGCTTTCAAGAGTTTACAAAGAAGTGGGTTATTTTGAGCCACTGGAGGCTCTTTGTTCAATAGTCACCTGTAAATTATCTATTCAGTCACATCCCAATCAGCAGACTCAAGCACAACATTTATAATTTATTGCTCCAGAGCAGCTCTGCTTCCATTACAGTGATTTAAGAACAGAAGAAAAGAATCAGAGCAGGTCAAAGACTAATATTCAACTGGCATGTCCAGTTTTGCTCCATTTATGAGCTTGAAATAAAGCGCATGATCCTAGGGATTTTTCAGTGGTTGCAAGACCAAGTTAATTGTTGGTAAGAAGAATATCATGGCCAGTTCAACAGGGTTCTGGTCATTTAAGCCAACAGTGAGTTTAGACCTCAAAATAGAATTCTTGTGGTGTATTACAGCAGTGACACGTGGAGTCTGGTATGTAAACCAGGCTGTGACCACCACAAGCTTCTTGCTGCCAAATAAATGCATATTCTGTAACAGAGCATTGGCTATATGATAAAATGAAAGCATGGAAGAAATCAGCAGAAGTCTTTTCCAAATATTTCATATCAAAAATCAGATATGTTTAATGAGATGGATTTTCAGGGTTAGTTTTTGGGGAGTTTTGGTTGGTTTTTTTTTTTTATTTCAATACTGAAAATATTTCAAAGTTTAGAATAAAATAAGTATTTGGTGAGTTTCCTTCCTCTGGTTGGGGTAGGGAAGACCCATGATTCATGAGAATTCATCCATAAAAGTCCTATAGTTTCCACATAGGATATAAAGCACCTAAGCATGTAATTATCATATATGTTTAGTAATAATTACCAATAGTTTTGCTCTTCTGCCAGCTCCCTCAGTACCTTTGGGTGGATGCCATCCAGCCCCATGGATTTGTGAGTGTCTAAGTGGCACAGCAGGTCACTGACCATTTCCTCCTGGATTCTGGAGGGCCTATTCTGCTCTCTTTCCCTGCCTGCCAGCTCAGGGGGTTGGTTGCCCTGAGGATAACAAGTCTTACAGTTAAAGACTGAGGCAAAAAAGGCATTCTTTTCCTCATCTGTGATAACAATGTTCCCCTCCACATCCTACATCCCATCCTCCTACATCCCATAAAGGATGGAGATTTTTCTTGTCCTGCTTTTGTTGATGGTATATTTATAAAAACACTTTTTATCGTCTTTCAGAGCAGTGGCCAGACTGAGTTCTAGCTGAACTTTTGCCTTCCTTTCTCTCTACATGACATCTCACCATCCCTGTAAGTGTTCAAGAAATTACTTGATGTGACACTTAGTGCTGTGGTTTAGTTGGCACAGTGGTGTTTGGTCAAAGGTTGGACCTGATGATCTTGGAGGTCCTTCTCCAACATTAATGATTCTGTGAAAAAACCAGAGATATATGAATGGAGCTACATCTAGTTCAGAGCACCACCGCAGCGTTGCACTGTACTTGGAGGATGGCTGAAATCTCAAAGCTTTGCCAGTAGCTTTTGGGCTGAGTGTGCGATTTGGTCCTCTCCTGAATTCCATACAGCCAAGGGGGCTGAGAAATACCTTCTGTTCCAGTTAGAAAGAGGCAGGATAAATTGAAATAAAAATGCATAAACCTGTTTCAGCAAAGTTAAACAGTTTCCATTCTGTCTAAACGTAAAGCCTGGGTCTATGGCTTCATATTTCTGATACACAGTGATCAACCAAGTACAACATGCAAGCTTACCAATGCTAGACATCAGCACTGTAGGAGCCCTGGCTCGTTCTGTCTGTGTGGTAATAGCCATGGCCATGAAATATGGGTGAACATGTTAGTCATGAGGTTATGTCCACATAATGTCTGAAAGCAAATGCAGTCATGAACCAATTCCATCAGGAACCATGGTTTGTTTGGTCACCTCACAATCAAAACTGTGGGCAGGATATGATGAACAGCTTTCCCATGTCTAGAAGTGTGACTACAGAGAGTTAAAAATGGGGCAGTGATAGTGACAGGACCTCTCTAGGTGTTTGCAGTTACTGCATGGTGTCAATCTTGCAAAATAACCACATGATTTGCAGGATTTGCAATGGAAATTAGGTCCATAGTAAAGAAAAATGTTTCCAATTTCTTAGTTCAGAGCAGGTACCAGATCTTAAATACCAAGGGAGAATTTGATCACTGCAAGTTAATCAACATATTCAGTCAGCTCTGTAAGTAACTCACCCCTTCATCCGTGCTGTGCTAGCACTTAATTCACATTAGGAACTCTCTAACGTTCTCTTTGCTGCAGCATAAACAACTCCTGCAAGAGCTGTGTGTGACAATTCACACAGAGCCAGGTGTCAGTAGGAATTAGCAGGAGCCCTGTGCTTCCTTAATGGAGACTTTAAGCAAGCTCAGCTTGCATTACTCAAAGTCAGAAGACAAGAATCACTCTGTGGCAGTCAGCTCCTATCAAGTCAGTTTAGATACACTCCCAGCCTGTCAAAATAGGTTTTTTCTAAGATCAGCAGTCTTTGCAGATGACACCTGCATTATTACAGTTATGGTTGGTTTGCCCTGCTCAGGGCATGCAGAACCTGATGTGTTTGTCTGGTACTTATGTGGCTTCATACAGCATAATCTGCTATAAGTTTAGTCATGAGTTAGTGAAAATTAATGACCAAATCCATCAGTCAGAATGTGTGAAAAAAGTCGAAGGAGAAGCAGAGGCAGAGGCAGCACATGCAAAAAGAGTAGCAGGTCTAAGGAATCTGGTCTTTGTGATCCTTTGAAACCCACAACTTGATTTTGTAATCTAAATGAAACCCTCAGTAGCACACAGTTTCCAGGACTCATCCTTTGAGACCAATAGGTTTTTCTATACACTTTGCCATGTTTTGTACCTCCATTTGTTCAGGTTTTCACAGCTCAGTTAGGCAAAACCAGAGCTGTGATGATGATCCTCTGAAAAGGAGCTTGGACAAAACCATTTCCAGGGTCCCTTTCAACCAATGTTTTTATGATTCTCTGTTCAGCAAGAAGCAGATACAAGAGAAGTAGAAAAGATAGGAGTAGTAGGAGTCCAGAACCCTTTTGGGTCTGTATGTTAATCCTCTTTGGTGAACCAGTGTCATACACAGAAGAATACGCCCCAGGAGTAGTGACTGCATCCACCATTCCAGCAGTGTACAAACCCATCCTGAATCACAGACAAATGGTTTGTTTTTCTAAAATACCTCCTTAATTGGACAGACCCCAGGGAGAACTGCACAAGAAGGGGGTTTTCTCCCTCCATGTGTTTTCAACTGCTCTACCTGGATTTTAGAGGTCTAGAGGGCAGAAGAGAGACCCTGAACTCCACCAGGGATGTTCTGTGACACACACAGCTGCCTGCAGAGGTCTGGGTGCAAACCACAGCTCAACTGCATGTAGACAAAATGGGAGCCAACACAGCAATCTCTTCAAACCATGACCTATCTCAAGCCTGGCAAACATCCAGAGATTAAAGCTATTATGTCCTGCCTCTAATCCCTTCAGCTATACAAGGCCCAATTGAAGTAACTGTTGAAATTTCTTTGAATTTTGAAGAGCTCATCCCTATTCTCTACAAATTCCTCTGCTGATCCTACAACACACCTTCTCCCAGCCTCCTACTTTTAACAGTCCATCCCCAAACTCTACATACACCTTCTCATTCTTGAACTGCCTCATCGCTCTGCTGCAGGGCCCAGAGACCAGCAAAGGGGTCTTAGCAGCAGTGCCTCCCAACATCTGCCACCCACAGCTGCTGCTGCTGCTGGCCCAGGCTCCTTCTGCAGCAGATCCCAAAGTTCCTGCCTTACCACCAGCTGCCAAAAAGCGGAGCCACTTCCCTTAGAGGACTTTTTCATTAACTCCATCCCTAGGACAGAGTCCACAGGCATTAAGCACATACACTTCACAGCCACAATTCCTGCCAGCAGCAGGGGCAGTTACAGAGGGAAAAGTGAGTGCTTTCACTTTGTTTCCAAATTTTTCCAACTGCTTCCGGTTTCCAACAGCTTCCAGCTTTTTGATACGAGGAAATCTCGGAGGCACAGCAGTAGCTGGATCTTAATGAGAGGTGGACTGCAAAGACTAGAGAGGGTTTTGACAGTCAGAGCACTGAAATGAAATGCCAGCAACTTGGGCTACTGAGATTACTCATTTTCTGCCACTGGCTTCCTCAGAGGCTGTGGGCAAGCACAGTCCCTGTGCCTCAGTTTCCACATCTCTAAAATAGGGGTAATGGCTTCCTCTGAAACACTTTGACAATCATTGATGAAAAATACCACAACAGAAATATTGCTAGCAATAAGGGGAAAAAAAGATTCTCTTTTTCTCTTTACTGTTTGCAGCCATACTAGAGTCAAAACAAAAGGAAGAGGGGAACTTGCAAGGAATTACTGTTCCCCTAAGGCCCCTCTGAACTCAAGTTGCAGAAAAATCTTGAAAACCCCTAGGAATGTATCTGAAAGGAAAAGAGCAAACTTTATAGTGAGAAGATTGTAAGGGCAAACCTAATAGCGAGAAGATTGTTTGGGCAAGAAAGGATTAAGATCTCTATTTTCTCCTATTTCTTATTTTTATCCTTTTAAGAATCATAATCATCAACAATAAATTACACCTGTTGCAAAGTCCACAGTGGGGAATATTGCACCCGGGAGCATCTTAATGCAAGTCAGTCCCTGAATCCAAAGCAAAGCAAGTGGAGCCCATTGGGAGCTAATGAACAACAGGTTTGTTCTAGTTAGGGAGCAGCTGTCTGCATAAACAAGTGACTAACCCTCTCCCCAGTTGTACGTCCTGCTGCTCAACTCCAACCATTTGGTAAGAAGTACATCTTCATAGCTTCAAAACTATCTTACACTGCAGCTATTGACTCTGTGCTTACACTTCTGGTGGCTACCTTGCATGTGTGTGGGGCACAGTTTTTAAGCAACTTCCCCCTCAAAGAGAAGCCTCTTAAGTATTTATAGCACACAAGGGGAAATATCAGGTCTTCTGAAACACTCATTTAAATCCCTTATATATAATATATATATAATTATACTGTTTCCAGTAAAATAGCGACCAATAAATGAAATTCTCATTTTACAAAACAACATATCCCCATATTAGTCCATTAGCAACACAATCAATGGAAAGCTGGGAGTATTTACATGATCCAAATCACAGAGGTAAGGCATTTTTTTAATCTGACTTAAAATTCAAAACCCTATGCCATCAAAATACAGCTTCTCTTTCAAGGCTAATGAGAGGCATGCCTATTTTTAGCATGTCAGTAATCAGATGGAAATGTGGAAATGAAAGCCTGTATTGTGGTCCTCAAGCATCATTAGCTTTCCCAATAAAACAAAAGGTGGAGTAGTAGAGCACTGGAAACAGCTTCACAGTTAATTGCAAGTTAGCTGATTCAACTGGCTCATCAGAATTGGGCTGATGTACTGAGTCAGTCTCTTCTCCCTGCCCTGCCTAAGTGGTGCCAGTGCTTGTCTGGCTGCACTGAGATGTGTGTATGTTTATGTATGTATTCACAGGGGAGGGGAGGCTGCACTTTACAAGGAGAAATTTCACACAGAGATTTCTTTTTAAAATATACCCACAAGCTCATTTGAACATTATCAGCAATGTAAGTTGCAGCTGCCTTGGAGTTGTACCAGAGCTTTAATCTTTTTAAGAGCATGGATTTCTCCACACAGTCTCTAAAGTATAATCTTTGGAGATACATTATTATAATCCTATTTATCATTCAAAGCATATTAGCTGTTTCTTGCATAGTACTGCTTCTTAGTAGGATGTTTAAAAACAAGACTTTCCTTTACACAAACCCTGTAGCAATTTAGATGAGCACTCTGATTTAAAAAAAGAGCTTCCTAATTAATAGTCTTACTGATTCTCCCTATAGCTTAATTAAAATAAACAAGCAGCAGAATTTTAAAGTGAGCATTTCTAATAAGATTTTTTTTTTAATCAGCTCATTTCACTCCTAATATTTCTAGCAGAAAGTGGCTTATTTCTCATTAGGCTTTCTTATTTCTCATTAGGCTTTTCCACAGGGCTGAATCCCTCACTTCTCCTGTTAGGGTAATTACAGACATATGTACAAGTTTACCACAAAGATTGTGAAGTCCTAAAGGGGATACATTAAGTTGTTTACACAAATTAAATGTAAGCCTGCTTTACCTTTGGGGAAACTGCTTATTTGTGGAAAAAAAAAATGGAAACCAACAACAAATTAATTTAGGTAAACTGCAAATGTGGTCCATATTAATTTTTTATTATAGGCCTTTGACTTATTTTAACTCGTACCATTTAGTATGTAAATCAAATGTTATTTACTGGTTAATTCAACATTTAATGTTTTTAATAGAAACCATTCTTACTAAATTAAAATTGAAAACAAAAATCAAATTTTTATTGCTTTTTTTTCCCTTAGATGCATTGGTTCACAATTTTAGTGGGACTGTAAGAGCTGGAGATGATCATCACTAAGAACTGGTAGGTTTCACAGACAAACTGTTCCAAATTATAGGAGATGCTTTATGGGTATTCTGTGGACTAGAGATGCATCAATTGCAGCTTTTAATGCAGCTCCCTTAATGAGATTTTTCTGTGTTAGTGACTGCCCAAAATTGCTGTGTCAGGAGGAAAATGGTCATTCATAAGTATTAACCTAACCCTTTGAGAACATAAACAGGGTGTACATACCAAAAAAACTCTCATCCTGCACTGCCAAGGGAAGTCCCCAACTAGTTAACTCTATCCAAACTGCTGATGCTATTAATGTGTGTTTTGTTAAAGGCTGGGATGACAGGGGGCTTTGTTTCTGCCTACATATAGTCCCTAAAAATGCTGCACCTATTATGTCATTTCTGGAGCATTGATAATTTGGTCACTGCTTCCCTTTTAGCACGTGCTGTTTCTGCCATTTTTGATGGCCATTGCTGGAGAGATTGTAAAGAGAGAAATCACTCAGCGGCTCCAGCTACTGAGATTAAGTGTCCCAGGACACTGCTCATCCACAAGAAATGCAATTGTTTGCAAAAGAAAGGTTTGCTCAGTCAAGAAAACAAAGCCAAGCCCTGAGCCAGCAAATGGTCTACTAACTTTGGCAGGACTGTCTCCATGTTTAAAACTGGGCATACATAGAAGAGGAGACTTGTGCAGAGGCTCTGGGGGAAACTGTACAATCTCAAGACAAATATACAGATTTTCCCTAGATTAAAATTTGGTTTAAGGGCAAAACAAGAAAGACCATCTTACTCATTTAAATGCTTACCAGTCATTTCCATGTGTAGTCACAAATACAGCTCACACAAATAAGCAGCTCACCCTGAATCCTCCTCCTCAGCTGTAGCTTGTTTATTTTATTAGGTTTTTTTGAGTGTTTCTCTTTAAATCCCCTGCACCCTTCTGCATTCAAGGTAAGTTGTGGCAACATGGTCTTTCAGGATTAAATGACTGCGTCCTTGCTGTTTGAGATGTCCCAACTGTAGCAACGTCTGTAGGAGGCATCCCTTTACCCCTTTATTCACTGCACCAAATGGCTGATCAACAAGGGGGAAAAAACAACCAGGTAGGGGTTTACTATGCTGATAGCATTTGCTTTTTTTTTTTAATATATTGCAACAAGAATGTAGAAGGATCAAGAGAAGTCAAAAAGGAGCCTTATGGCCAGCAGGACTTCATTCTCCTGACTTGCACAGCTGAAACCACCACAAACTGTCACTTGTAAAGCAGTTAGAAATATTTCTGTTGCTTACCTTAATAGGAAGGTCACTGTTACTTCTTTGTCGGAGTTACCAGTAGAGAGCAGTTGTGAGGAACTTTGTTAATCCATGCACCTCCTTGTTGTCTTGTAGAGCAGGAAAATGGGACCAGAGCAAGCCATGGAGAGTCTGCTTTCAAGCATGCACTGCTCAAATCCCCACAAAACAGTGTCTAGAAGATCTGTTCCAAAAGTGAACAAATGCATCCAAGTTAATATGGACTGGCAAGAGGAGAACCCCAGTGCAGACCCAAGCCTTTCTCCAGCAACTGACCTTTCTGGGAAGTCAGAGCCATGTCCAGGGAACACATCACCTTCCCAGAAAGATGTTTCCTCTTCCACCCAAGGACAGCCTGTCATGCCAGCTCTGCTGCCACAGCTGCCAGCCCCTCCACCCCTACCTCCTGGGTGTAAGGTGCCTCTTCCCCCTGTTTCTGTGCCTGGCATAAATGCCCCATCGCTCCCATCTCCCCAGCCATGCAGCCATCCTGGGTGCAGCCATCTCACCTGTGGATGTGGGGAGCAGCCCCAGGCTAAGAAGACACCGACTCTGAGGATGAAGCTGTTTCACTGGCAGAAGCTCCCCTCTGATGTGGTGAGACGTACGTGCTTGTTTGTAACACTGGGCTGATGGGTTCATGCACTTTGCAGCCAAAGGAAAACACTCAGGTTGGGGGACTGAGCCTTCACTCATAAGTCAGGTCACGCAGGTGGTCCCATTGCTTGCTCTCAGCCATAATCACAAATAAATATGGAAAGCCTGTCTTTTGCCAATTAGTGGAGGAAACAGTAGTTTGGGAGAAGCTCTGAACTGAGGCTCTGTGGCTGCTGAAGTTACCTTCTCTTAGCCTGTCAGTCTCTATTTGCTACTTGTTAAAGGAGTGTTGTGAGTCTGAACTGATTAAGGTTTGCAAAGCACTCGGAGTGTGTTGAGTGGAAAGATCCTTTGAATGGTCATGTTCTGTGGTTCTTCTTAATGAACTCCTGGCACATCACCAGTGAGTGAAGCCTCAGCTGAAGCTTTTTCTTTGCTTTTTATTTTCTCGCACAGCCAGAAGATGCATCAGCCAAGATCTGAGGCTGAAAACTCTTGTCAGTAGGGCTGGGGAACGTGTGCCCTCAGGGCAGCCCCCAACTTCATTTCACACTGACTGCAGCCACGTGATCTGTGTGGTGCTTCACACACACACACAAAAACCCACTAAGAATCTGTGGTTACCGTGTGCCAAAGGGGCTTGCAAGCCCTGTTTAACTTCTAGCAAAGAGGTTGGGAGCACATTTCCATTTTTGCTGCAGTTTTTAATATTCAGTTCACCCAACACAGATCTCAGTCGTTCTTCCTTGCTTATCTCCAAGAGAAGGGGACATAGGGGGCAAGAACTTGCTGCTATGATAAAATATAGAAACGCAGATTTAAAAAACTGAGCCATGGACTGGTTTCTTGTGCAGAGATCAAAATTAAGATCCATCCCCAATGCAGTCACTGTCACTGTTGCAATCTCTCCTAAAGCAAAAGGAGGTGAGATCCTGTGTTATACAAGTTCCTGTCTTGAAGTTCTGTTTGTTATTTGCTCACAATGGCTCATGATGATTCTGGCAATAATGTTAGGCTTGGGAGTCCTTATCTCTTGCAAAAAGAGATGTTTACCTAACGGGATGCAGCATCCCCAGTGTGGGTAGCACGATTCTCCAGTGTGTAACTGGTCAGCAATAGCAAAAACAATTTGGAGCAGCCCATTAGGTTCATCTGCTGCCTACAGCTCAGTGAATTGAATGTGGTAGTAGTCTTCCAGGTTTAATTAGGCTTCAAACCTTTGGGGTGCTCTCTGTGGGAGCTGTCACTCTTAAATAATTCACATTTTTCCAGGGCTAATGAGCATCATATTTCATTCATCCTCGAAAGTGTTTTCCCTTTTACAAATCACACTGCCTTGAAAGTGCTCCTCAACCTCTGTGGTCCACCTTGTGCTGTTATTCTCTTCCAGAAAGCCGCTCCATATGGGCTGTGATGCCAAGCAGCAGCAAGGAGCTTGTAGAACCTGACTATGCAAGCTTGGAGCTTCTGTTCTCTGTCCCACCACCAACACCTAAGGAGAAAATGGGGCCAAAAATAAAGAAAACAAAAGAGGTACTTGGACAGCCCACTTTTTGTAGAGAATGGCAAAATTCTTGGGAGTGAAAAGCTTATTCATTCTTTATTGTTGTCAGTCATTTATAATAAGAAAGTTTGAAATACTTTGACATCCACAGTCTGAGGTTGCCTTAAAAAAAACCGCAGGAGAGGTTTAGAATGAAACAAGTTGAAGTAACTCTGCTGAGGGACAAGTCTTCATCTGAGACAGGGAGGACAAGGGAATTTCGATGTTAATTCTTATAAATTGGAATAAACAAATCAATTTCCTTCTCTATGCCTTTGCCTCTTTCTAAAATAGATCTAATAGCCTGTATTGCTGTCAATTTCTTGGGGTTTGATCGATGAAGGTTATTGATAATGTTACTACCAAAAAAACTCCAGGACTCTCGCCCAATAAACAAACAAAAGCTCTAGAAAATCTGTTGAAACCAAGGTAAATGTATTTCTAGCTGATGGATTTTTTTTTTCTCCTTTTTACAGATCACATTCATAGGTCCAAAGAAAAGTCTCCTTCTGAGTATATTTCTGAAGCAGTTTAAGTGGTAAGATTTGGAGAGTAACATCTGAATTACTGATTTGATATGTCTATTGCAAGTGCTATCTTTCTTTAAAAAGAAGTCAACTTTTTTTCCCTTTTTTAATTTTTTTTTTAATACTGAGATGTGACTGTCTTTTTCCAGACAGTCAATATCATTTTTTAAACTGGTATTAAATCTAGAATGGACTACTAATTCCTAAACAGACAATATTCATCAATAACAGTACAATTATGTGGAAACCTTTTTTTTTAATAATATTGACATGAATATCAAGTTCTGATAGGAACCATTAGTGAAGACTGTTGAATGGAGGTTTCAAATCACTTCATTGCTTTTAAAGAGGCATCTCCAGGGGTTCAGATCCAAAATCATATATAGCTTTATTTGCAGTTTTTCTATTAATAGGAAACAGTTTGAATAATTAAACAAATGGAAATTTACCAAGTCACAGCCCTCATGGAGGGGTGGGGAAGGAAAGGAATTTGTACTGGTTTTTGAGAAAATATCTTTGCTCTTAGATTGCCTGAAACTATGGCAGGATGGTGATGAATGTTCTGCTCTCTCTCTGCCCTTTGTGTCATGGCCCATGTTAAAAGGGTTTCAAGAAGAAACTCAGCCAAGAAGTCCCCTTTCATTAAGAATAAATCAGAATCAGTCAGGGGGATGTTTTTAATTATTATTATTCTTTTTCCATGACAAACTGCTTTTCAGTGGGGGAGAATGGTGCGTAGCCTAGTGCAAATGCTATTTCCACTCCCTGCATGATTCCCTGGGCAGTGGCTGAGCTCTCCTGAGAGCAGCTGGTGGCCATGGGATCAAAGAGCTGAGCCCCACTGCACTCGTGAGGGATGAGGCTGCTCTGGAGCCGGGTGCTGCCTCTGTTAGCACTGGTGTCCGACAGAGCCCACCAGATTCCAGCAAGCTGGAATCATTTCAAACACATGTTGCCTGCCAACGTTTCAGACAAGGATTTTTGTTAAAACCTTCTGGGAGCCATTGGTTTTATCCTTGTCTTTTCTGCAAATGGTGGAGGAATTCAAACGTAAATATCTTCTCCGTGACACTGGATACCCACAGCAAAAGCAGAGCTTTGGGGTTTGTTGTGTTAGTATGAACAAAGGCCAGAAAGCACACCTAAATTACAAGGAATATTGGTTTAGGCTTAAAAGAAAAACCTTTGCATTTTGATATCTCCACTATACTTTTGAGGACTTAGATCCAAAATGTAATGGGAGGCAAGTGTAGTATGAATTACTTCGGTTGCTCCCGCAGTGCCAGCAGAGAGACTGGGGTCTTTTCCATTTTCCATGTTACTCCCCCAGTGCTCCACAGCATTTCTCTCCTTCCTGCAGCTCCAATGAAGAGATTGCAGCCATGATTCAGAAAGGAGATAGATCCAAGCTGGATGCTGAGATGCTGAAACAGTTACTTAAACTGCTGCCTGAAGACCAGGAGGTATCTATTAATGTGTCATCCTGGTGGAGTTCAGAGTATGGCGTGTTCAGGTTGGAAAATTTGCACTGCCAAAGCAAGCAGCTATGACTGGATCCCACATCCTTCTGCTGCATCTAGGTCAATGACATTCCAAGGCAGAGTGGTGGGAAGTCCGCTCCAGCAACAGTCTGGCCTCTTCACACAGGGGTTGAGCAAGAGCATGTTGGGAGACTCGACACAGGTGTAGATATCTATCTGCTCTCTATCCTGTTATTTCAATTAGATGGATGAAGCACATTAGGATTTGTGGACTGAGGTGAATAGAGAGCCTTTCAGAGCAGGTTTCAAAGAGGAGGAAGGGAAAGGACTCATCTTTTTAAAGGGGTTTCTGGGTGTCTGTGCATTATAGCTTACTGAATCCCTGCCTACAGATCAGAATTCATCCTAGGAGATTCTATACAAAGGCAAAAGACCTTCCAGTCAAAACAAAACCTACATGTTTGCCCTTGCAAACCAGTTCATATGTAGACTTTATTGTTTATATGCTTCACTCCCATTGCCTGTGTGCACAGCAAGTTCAGAAAAGTTTCATGCCTGTAAGAAGCAACTGGCAGCAGAAATGTTTGTGTGGTTATTTTCCCTGTTAAATAAAATATTTGTGTGGTTATTTTGCTCTTTTATTCCCTGTTAGATAAAAAGCCTGAAATCTTGCAAAGAAGAAAAATCACAGCTGGCAAATGCAGATCAGTTTTATCTCCATCTTTTGGAAGTTCCCAGGTAAGCAAAATTTTCCTTGTCTCTGTCCGTGAGTGCGGTTCTTAAAAGATTTGTCCATAAAAATCAAGGACTCTGTTTCTAGTGCTGGAGGGGATGTTCCTGACATTCAGTCTTCAGGATAAATCGTCTGACTGCTATTTGTAGAGCTTGTTTGAGAATTTTTTTTCCTTCCCAAAGGCCAGAGAGATTTTCAGACACCTTTGTCAAACTACAGTTAAAATAACCTTGCTATGAAGAAACCCTTGCCTGCTGAACAGCTATTCCCGTATGGCGTGAAGCTGCAGACTGAATCCTGTCACCAGGCTGCTGATTCACGCCCCGCCCCAGGCTACAGATTCCAGTTCACCCACTGGAGAGCCCACAAATCCATGAGTGAATCACAGCAGTGCCTGTGCTTTCACCACCTCCCCAGTTTTTACCAAGTCAAATGAGGTGCACACGGAGAAATCTTTCTGCTGTTCACAAAAACATGGTGATATGTTACAATTAATAGCAATAGCCCTCCATAAATCTGATCAGTTGCCATGCCACAACCAGAGACGCTTTTTTGAAAATGTGGTGGTGAAAATGTGGCTTTTCATTTTCTCAAACTTCTAGCTAGATCTAAAAGTACTTTAGAAAATGTTTTCCTTCCACAACATTAATCCATGATGAGGCATAAATGTCATTAAAGGACATCACTGCCAAAATATTTCAAATTTCTGTTTGTGAAGTTAAAAAGAAGAACTAAAATCCTGGCTAGTGTTGCCCAGGAACTGTAAAAAATTATGGCCTCATTATGCAAGGTAGTCACTGCCAGATGTCAGTCCAGCATTGCTTTCTGAAAGAGGAGATAATTGTTTCTAGGACATCTTTGGAAATATCTGTGTTTGATTTATTTACAATCCAGTTCTCATGTCAGAGCATTAAAGAGAACATAAGAATGTTGGTACTGCACTTTGCCTAAAATGGATGATGCTCTTGCTGAACACAACTCAATTAATCAGGCCTGTGGGATTTGTTTTTTGTGGTGTTTGCTGTGGGTTTTTTCCACTGATCTCTTTTTAGCTACCAGTTGCGGATTGAATGTATGCTGATTTGTGAGGAAACAAAAATTCTGCTGGAGTGTCTGTGGCCAAAAGCACAAGCCGTGAGGACAGCCTGTGAAAGTAAGTACATCAGTGCTGCACCAGTGCCCAGGCTCAGCCACTTTCTTCTATTTGATTAGCACCAGTGGTAGCCTATGCCATAGTCTAATCAAAATTAACCTTTCAATTGCTGAATGTGTAGCAAACATCAAAATGATTCTGCAAATTCCTGCTCCTAGAATATATTCTGAAGCAGTGCAGTTTGTGCTGTTCTGCTCTGAAGTAGTAGTTCTGCAGAGAAAGAAGGAAATTTCCTTTATCATAGAATGGTTTGGGTTGGGAAAGGATCATCCAGTTCCAACCTCCCCACCATGGGCAGGAACACTTTTCATGAGACCAGGTTGCTCAGGCCCTACCCAACCTGCCCTTGAACACTTCCAGGGTTCACAGAATCATTTAGGTTGGCAAAGATCTCTAAGATCACTGGGTCCAACCTTCGACCCATCAACACCTTATCAACTAGACCTTAGCACTAAGTGCCAAGTTGTACCTTGAACACCTCCAGGAACGGTGATTCCACCTCCCTGGGCAGCTCATTCCAATGCTCAACAACTCTTTTGGTGAAGAAATTCCTCCTGGTGTCCAACCTGAACCTACCCTGTTGCAACTTGAGGCTACATCCTTTCATCCTGTCACTGGGAGAAGAGGCCAAACTCCCCCTGTCTACAACCTTTCAGGGAGTTGTAGAGAGTGGTAAGGTCTCTCCTGAGGTGGAGATGTCAGTGCCAGATCCTGTATGAATATAGGTTACATTTTTGTGTGCAGTGGAGATTTTTGTCCATAACAGTGAATCAGTTCCAGTTTTTCCTGTAGCGTGCACTGATGCAGTCCAGCTTGGTTCTGTGGTGGAGCAGGACTCTGTGACATACCAGAATCTGATCTGGCTGCCAGAAAAGGGCATCCCAGATGATATTCTCCAATATTTCAGGAGATCCCTCCACACGAAATTAGCCCTGGTTTTAGTTTTAAGTTGGCTCTTTCTTGAAGGTGCTCTTGCATTCCAGCTTCAATTCAATGGTTTTAGAGAGTCATTGATCTCCTGTTAAACACACTTAAACTGCAAGCTTTGATGTTTGCACATAAAACAGCTATACCTGGATGTCTGATGTCAGTGCTATGGTTACTTTTTACTGGGGTGTAATCAACAGCTTTCTGCAGTCCCACCCTGACATCCCTGTTCCCCCTCCATTCCATTGTGAGGGTCAGCGTTTCTGTTCTAGTTCTGCCAAAAACTTCTTACCACAGATCCCCCTGCTAAAATGTGCATCTTTTGATTATTGATCTCACTAACAATGATAAGGAGGCACAAAGCCCTTTGCTTTTCTCAACTAGAATAATATATGCTGGGAATGAGGGCTATAGACTTCCACAAGATTGTACACTTTCTTGTATGTGGTTCTCCCTCATAAGGCAGCAGAAGGGTTGACACATCTATATTCTAAACTTAATGGAAAAACTAGTTTTCCATCTACTTGTAAAGAAGAGATCATAATAGAAACTTACTCATTCCACTTCCATTCAGCTGATTTATTTCTGTACTGGTATTTTTCCAAATCCATAACAATGGCTTGACATAATATTGGATGAAAATTTTGTTACCATCACTGTCAAACATAAGGAAAATCCTATTTCACATAATTTAATTTAATTTATTGAAAATGCCTCTCTTCTTATTCTTTAGCAATTCTCACCAGTCACCGACTGCCAGTTTTCTGCCAGTTGATTCTTAAAGTTGGAAACTTTCTGAACTATGTAAGTAAAATTATTTCTTTACTTGTCGTATTCTAAAGATAACAGAAAATACAATGCAAGACTTGAAAACTGATGGAAGGAACTTTTTTCTGTATCTTCTAGGGGCATCACACTGGAGATGCTGGAGGTTTTAAAATTAGTACCTTGCTCAAACTAACAGAAACAAAAGCAAACCAAAGCCACATTACTCTGCTTCACCACATTTTGGAGGTACAACAAAACCGAGAAATTAATCCCGTGTGCATTTTTCTCAAATATTAATTCCCCAGAAGCTAAGGGGCTTTTACCTCAGTAATACCCCACTATAGGTACCTGGAGGGTGAGCCTCTGTGCCAGAAATTAAACCTTTTCCACGGCTCTCTGTGCAGATGGGATCAAATCCACATACAGTAATATTTAGAGAGGTAACACTAGGTTTCCTTCCTCAAGTTCACTTGACAAGTCTGCTTGCTGTTTTCTTTCTCTTCTTCTCCAACTGCTCTCTTGTGTTGACACATATCCCAAATGCATCTGTCAAATGAAATTTATTTTTGTGGTATGAAGACAAAATCTCAGGTCAGCCTGCGCACTGTGGCAGCCCATGGGATGTCAGCCTGAGCACTTAAAATGAGTCTTTTCCTTTCATTTCAACTCCCTCTGGATGCCAACATGATAAAAAGAATAAACGAGACTAAATGTATCCCTATGCTTGTAAGANAGGCCCTACCCAACCTGCCCTTGAACACTTCCAGGGTTCACAGAATCATTTAGGTTGGCAAAGATCTCTAAGATCACTGGGTCCAACCTTCGACCCATCAACACCTTATCAACTAGACCTTAGCACTAAGTGCCAAGTTGTACCTTGAACACCTCCAGGAACGGTGATTCCACCTCCCTGGGCAGCTCATTCCAATGCTCAACAACTCTTTTGGTGAAGAAATTCCTCCTGGTGTCCAACCTGAACCTACCCTGGTGCAACTTGAGGCTACATCCTTTCATCCTGTCACTGGGAGAAGAGGCCAAACTCCCCCTGTCTACAACCTTTCAGGGAGTTGTAGAGAGTGGTAAGGTCTCTCCTGAGGTGGAGATGTCAGTGCCAGATCCTGTATGAATATAGGTTACATTTTTGTGTGCAGTGGAGATTTTTGTCCATAACAGTGAATCAGTTCCAGTTTTTCCTGTAGCGTGCACTGATGCAGTCCAGCTTGGTTCTGTGGTGGAGCAGGACTCTGTGACATACCAGAATCTGATCTGGCTGCCAGAAAAGGGCATCCCAGATGATATTCTCCAATATTTCAGGAGATCCCTCCACACGAAATTAGCCCTGGTTTTAGTTTTAAGTTGGCTCTTTCTTGAAGGTGCTCTTGCATTCCAGCTTCAATTCAATGGTTTTAGAGAGTCATTGATCTCCTGTTAAACACACTTAAACTGCAAGCTTTGATGTTTGCACATAAAACAGCTATACCTGGATGTCTGATGTCAGTGCTATGGTTACTATTTACTGGGGTGTAATCAACAGCTTTCTGCAGTCCCACCCTGACATCCCTGTTCCCCCTCCATTCCATTGTGAGGGTCAGCGTTTCTGTTCTAGTTCTGCCAAAAACTTCTTACCACAGATCCCCCTGCTAAAATGTGCATCTTTTGATTATTGATCTCACTAACAATGATAAGGAGGCACAAAGCCCTTTGCTTTTCTCAACTAGAATAATATATGCTGGGAATGAGGGCTATAGACTTCCACAAGATTGTACACTTTCTTGTATGTGGTTCTCCCTCATAAGGCAGCAGAAGGGTTGACACATCTATATTCTAAACTTAATGGAAAAACTAGTTTTCCATCTACTTGTAAAGAAGAGATCATAATAGAAACTTACTCATTCCACTTCCATTCAGCTGATTTATTTCTGTACTGGTATTTTTCCAAATCCATAACAATGGCTTGACATAATATTGGATGAAAATTTTGTTACCATCACTGTCAAACATAAGGAAAATCCTATTTCACATAATTTAATTTAATTTATTGAAAATGCCTCTCTTCTTATTCTTTAGCAATTCTCACCAGTCACCGACTGCCAGTTTTCTGCCAGTTGATTCTTAAAGTTGGAAACTTTCTGAACTATGTAAGTAAAATTATTTCTTTACTTGTCGTATTCTAAAGATAACAGAAAATACAATGCAAGACTTGAAAACTGATGGAAGGAACTTTTTTCTGTATCTTCTAGGGGCATCACACTGGAGATGCTGGAGGTTTTAAAATTAGTACCTTGCTCAAACTAACAGAAACAAAAGCAAACCAAAGCCACATTACTCTGCTTCACCACATTTTGGAGGTACAACAAAACCGAGAAATTAATCCCGTGTGCATTTTTCTCAAATATTAATTCCCCAGAAGCTAAGGGGCTTTTACCTCAGTAATACCCCACTATAGGTACCTGGAGGGTGAGCCTCTGTGCCAGAAATTAAACCTTTTCCACGGCTCTCTGTGCAGATGGGATCAAATCCACATACAGTAATATTTAGAGAGGTAACACTAGGTTTCCTTCCTCAAGTTCACTTGACAAGTCTGCTTGCTGTTTTCTTTCTCTTCTTCTCCAACTGCTCTCTTGTGTTGACACATATCCCAAATGCATCTGTCAAATGAAATTTATTTTTGTGGTATGAAGACAAAATCTCAGGTCAGCCTGCGCACTGTGGCAGCCCATGGGATGTCAGCCTGAGCACTTAAAATGAGTCTTTTCCTTTCATTTCAACTCCCTCTGGATGCCAACATGATAAAAAGAATAAACGAGACTAAATGTATCCCTATGCTTGTAAGAACAAAACTGAAGTGTTAATTTTTCAGTCCTGATGTTGTCCAGCTGAAAAACTTTCATAGTCTTTGACTGCTTGTATAAGATAACCATTTTTTCCTTTCAATTTTAGGAGGTTGAAAAAAACCACACAGATCTGCTGCAGCTTCCCAGAGATCTTGACTTTGTTTCCAAGGCAGCAGGGTAGGACATTGTTTGTTTTTGTTATGTATGAATTGCCAACCTCTTTAAAGCCAACAAGGAGCTGAGTCATTTTATGGTGATGTAGTAAGGTCACAGGATTTCTCTGCTGTGGGAGAGAGTGGTTCCCTTCAACACCAAACAGTGTTGAGATTTATAATTCAACCTGGTTAAGACTTTTAGGTGGGGCCCAGTGTGATTTTCCTTTCTGTGGATCCAGTACTACCTTAGAAGAAAACTGTGTAGATAGTGAATTTCCCTTATTTTCAAGGACCAGATTCTTCTTCCACACATTGCAATAGAAACATATCTTCCCTGAAATTTCTCAGACAGTCCAAGAAGTGTTTGGACTATATTTTTGGGGCACACAGTGTGACTCTTGGGGATGCTCCTGTGCAGGGCCAGGAGTTGGACTCGATGATCCTTGTGGGTCCCTTCCAATTCAGCGTATTCTGTGATTTTTAGGTGAAAGCCCATCAGGAGGTACGGAGCTTATGTAAGGAGGGAATGATTGGGGTGATTTACTGGCAATTGGGGGACCTCAGGACTCCCTGAGTTGAGTATCAGCACATTCCTAATATATGTATGTAGAAAGAAAAAAACCTGTTTCTGGAGACTTCTGACTTTCTCCCATGGGCCTGAAAGCCTCATGAGTCCATCACCAGCTCTTTCTGTTTAGCTCAAAGGAATCACACGGAGATATGTTCAATTACATTAATCAGAATCCACATTTGTAGCACCGGGATTAACATTTTTAATCCTGTTAGGAATTCAGGAGATTCACAGGAACCTTGTAGTGATTTAGATTTCCTTGTAACTCAAAGAAAGAGTAACTTTTAAATCTGTAGATGGATTGACATTTATTGCGTAGCTGCTGAATAATTTTTTTAAAGGATTTTATTTCGGTAATTAAACAGAAAAATGCCATGGCTTTTGTGAATTATCTTTGCAGAAGCTGAACTGAATGTTGTTTTGAACCATGAATTTCTTTTCGGATTGTGTCATAACAGAAATATGTTTCTTAACTGAAACTAGATCTTGCTGGCCAATGATATAAATGCACACTTATAAAGTAAGTGCCCTCTAGTTTAGTCAAACTCTCAAGCTTACAGGATTGATTTACTAATCAACCTGTGGAGAACTGTGCACAGTGCAAATCCTGCAAGGGACTCTCCTAATGCTGCTCACATCTGGATGCACTGTGAAACACCAACCCAGCTTTTGCTGATTCAGTACATTTTGTCTGGCCCAGGGAGTAGCTCGGAACTACAGAAGGTGTTGGTTTGGCAGTGGTTGTGTTTGGATCTCCACACAAGCTAAACCAACTCAGAGAGGAGATACAATTTTGGACTATAAATAGATTAGGGAGAAAAGGCAAGGAGGGAAAAGAACCAGCTAAATAAGGACAGTATTGGCATTGGGGAGATGAGCTTGTGGTCACCTATAAATAAAAATAGGCTGGAAATTTTTTGGAGTTTTTTGAATACTAGGACAGTGAGGTTTCTCCACAGTCTATCCAGGGAGGTAGTGAGGGCAAAAGCACAGAGCCTTTAGCCTTTCTTAGATGAAGGTTTGAGCACATGAAAATGAATTTATATACAAGAGAACTACCTGCAAGAGCAGGGTCTGGGCTGGACAATTAATTCCACGCTCATTTGCAGAGATGGTAATGTTTATAATAACCTTTTAAGTTAATGAAAACAAAAGAATTACCCCTTCAATGTTCTGTCCCTTTTGTGAACCTTTCAGAATCCACATTGACGTCATGCAGGCTGAGGCAGGTGCCAATTTGAAGAAACTGTTGGAAATAGAGAAACGTTTATTTTTGTCAACAGATGATTCAAAAATACAGCATGGAGAATCTGTGCAAGTAGGTAATGTGAGTGTGACATGTTTCCCATCTTTCTTCCTAAACACTCTCTTCTTAAAGGCACTGTGATTGAGGTTGCAGCTGGACATAAATCCCTATGGAAAGGGGATCATTACTACACTCCCACTGTGCCCTGATGGAAGGAACATGCCAGATTTTCCTCCATTTCTCTAATGTGAAGGAAGGCCCGAAAAATGAAACGTAGGCCGCAACTATAAATGCATACAGTGCAGCACAGAAACATGTTGTGTCTCACTGTGTTTTGTGGGGAAAATAGTGAATAGATTTGCAATATGCTTTTTTTCCCCCCACACATATTTCCTAACATCCCAGCTTTTCATATTCTCAAAATAGGTCACTTAACTAAAGCTATAAGGCTGAAATCCTGGTGCTGCATCTCCCTTGATCAGTCATCCCAGGTTGTGCCACATTTCCATGTGGTTGTATGAGGAAATGAGGGAAAATGCAGATGATCCACATTGTGAACCAAACTCAGTTGTCAGTTTTTTAAAAACCGACTGTTCTCTGTTAACTGGCTCAAGTCTTCTGGGCAGCTCAGAATATGCTACTTTTTAATATGCATAAATTGTGTCACAAAATATATTTTAGGGCAGCCTCAATGTTTCAAAGGACCTGCAGAAGGAATTTGCCACCATTGAAAAGAAGAAGGAAGAACTTGCTGATTATCTTTGTGAAGACCGAAAAAAATTGTCTTTGGAAGAAGTATTCAGCACAATGAAAACCTTCAGAGAGATCTTCCTCAAGGCCTTACAGGTGGTTTGCATTTTTGACTGTTCAGAAATAGGTTGAGAACTCTTTTTAAATCAAGCAATAATTTCTATTTTCTTCTACTCTAAGCTGGGCTACCTAACCCTGGCTGCAGAAGTAAATGAAAGTAAATTTATGTGCTTGCAAACTTCAGCACAAAATGAGCATGTGCGCAAATATAAAATGTGGGGCTTTTTTGTTTGTTTGTGGATTTTCGTTTGGTTGGGTTTTTTGTGAGGCAGGGGGAGTTTGGAGTTTTTTTGCTGTGGAGAACTGTTCAAGTCATTTTTCCAACTGAAAATTATTAACCAGGCCTCAGTGCAATAGGAGCTTTGAGGCTTGTGAAAGAATGAGCAACCTGACATGGTTTATAGACTTTGCTGATGGACAAAAGGTAAATTTTCCAATAGGCAAAGCCTAATTGGAAGATGTGTATATGGGTCTGTATTTCATTGTACTAGTTGGTTCTAAACAGAGTGTTTCATGTTCCAAAAAATCCCTCTGAATCTCCCAAGGGACTATATTTACTTACAGGACTTTGCACCTTGCAATAAGAAGTAAGAGAACAGCAACTTCACTGTAAAAGTTGTGTAGAGCATCTTCCAAGTAGTAAACCTCCATTTCACATCCCTTACTATACACTTCACACCTGGACTAATGGACTTCCTTTAGAGTTTCCTTAATGCCAGGTGATAGTGGCTTCACATTCATACATATTTTAACAGCAAGAATCACCCATTCCTGTGCTGACTCCAGGAGAGCCCCAGCCTGAATAAACCTTCTCTAGAGAGAACCATCTGCATTACAAGCAGAACTGCAAGAATACAGACAGCTCTGCTGCCAAGAGAGACTGGAGGAGTGCTTTAGGGCAGATCATAGATTCATATGAAAACAATGAAGTTTATGAGGAAGTGATGGAAAATGAAAGATGAAAAATATATCCTCTACTGCTCCCACTACCAGCTTCTCCAGCGAGGCACTGGGCTGAAATTTTCCAAGCGGCGCAGCTACACAGTCTCTGAAATGATGTGACACTGCCACAGACAGTCTGGAAAATAAATTCTATAAACCACAGATGTTTTGGCAATATGCTTGATCTTTAAAGTTCCTAAAGCTCTAGGCACAAAGGAAGGAATTAAAAGAGTCAAGAACATAATGGCTCACCATCTGTGGATAGCTATACTGGAAATTTACTGTAAAGGGTAATTCCAGCAATGGTAGTTCTTTCAAGAAACAGTCCTAACAAAGGTTATGTAGTGTCCTAGTATAGCTGCAGGAGATTCAATCTGCACTTCTGGGTACTTCTTGCTCACAGCCAGGTCAGGGCAACTAGAAAGAAGCTTCTTTTTATATTCTGAAATGTAAATTCCCTTTCGTCTCATTTTCAGTTCCATTTCTTAGCAGCACCTCACCTCAAAGGTACCACAGCTGTTAGCCACACTGTCTGCGCCTCCCTCCTTCACTGCAGACCTAGAATTAATCTCTTCTTCCTCTTGCCTTGCTTTCTCCCTATCACTGCAGTAAAGATACTATCTGTGCTTGAAACAGCAACATGCTGGAAAGCTGAAAGTTTTAATTTTTAAAGCATCTTTTTGCTCTGTGATTTCGATTTTTACACTAGAATCAGCCACAGGCATCATCTCTTCCCAGTGCCATTTATTTTAAGCTTTAATGCTAAGGTGTAACTTTTATTTTGAGATGAGTCTTCTGTGTAAAGCAGGTCTCTTAGCACTGCCAAAATCGTTAGTGCTATCTTTTCATTCCCACATCAAATAAGAAGGGAAATAGTTTCAATAAATAGTGATCCTTCATGTCTCCTAAGCTTATCTACAGAGATTTGAGGTTTGTTACTTTGTTTAAACAAAATCTTTCTTCCTTCCCTCAGGGTTCTTTCTGATCTCTTATCCTTCAGGTAACAAAAACTGAGTTACACAAATGGAATTACTTTAATAAGACTCTGCCATCTTTTTCTCCATCTACCTGGAGGAAAAAAAAACAAACCAATAAGGCCTTTCCAAACACCCAAATGATCTCCAAAACTGACACAGTGAAAGGAAGCAAGGGAGCTGGTTTGTCACCCAGGGCTGATGACTGTTTCACCAGTTCTCAAAAAATAAAAGAAGCAGATGGCAGGAGGAAGGAGACAGGGAGAAAAATAGCTCCTCAGCTCAAAGACAAAAAATCAGAATTGGAGTTTTGCTGAGAACTGAGTGGTAAAATTGTGGGGAAAAGAAACACTGTGTGATTATAGGGGATTGTGGGAAACATCTGATTTCCCTTAGCATTTGCAGCTGTTCAGAGAAGGGAGCTCCCAGCAAAGAGATGGTCTAATCTCAGGAAAAGGAGAAAAAAATGTTCAACAAAATCTGCTCTAGGAAGTATTCAGTTGATGACAGAGGTTATACAGACAGCTCTGCACAGGGATAGTTCCTCTGTGTACTCCCCTAGGACAACCAAGCTGGAGCAGCTGTTCCTCAGTAGGGTGCATATGGTGTTGGAACAGGATGTGCTTCAGATAGTGTGGGGATAAACAGTTGTCCTGGAGCATCTTTTAATTCAAAAATCAAGCATCTAACATCCCACAAAGTGCAAATCCAAAGTGGCACTCTCTTTCACTGAATCTCATCCCTGCAGTTGCCTTCAGTAATCCAGGAAGGAGGAGAAGGGATTGTGAGTATCATTCCTCTGCCCTACTACCACTGTACATTTTTGGGCTTTCTTGTGTTGAAGAAACTTTGTTAAGTGTGTTTACATTGAATTGTTATGTTGCTTGGGGTTTTTGTAATTTTTCTGAAGAAAAATTTGGTTCAGGCTTGCTCAATTGCTAATTGTATTCCTAATGTGTTTTAGCTTGTTCTCACTGCTGTGTGTGCTGTTCAAGTAGCAGAACAACACATCCCTGAATTCACCTCCTTTATTTCTTATGGCCTATTATGTAGAGACATTCTTTCAGGGCCCACAGATCTGCAAGTCTCCCAACAGCCATAATATCTCAAAGATGTAATGCTAAGACACAGCAGGAATTTATCAGGCAAACACACAGGAGGCATATACTGATGGAAGGCTTCCAGCCTCTCCGTAAGACTTCACCACCTGTACCTCAATCTTTCAGAAGCACCCTCTATTTGGGACAAATAGATCCTTTTCTTTCTCTGTCAAGAATACATTGAATTTTTTTCCTTTTCAAGGACCCAGTGAAAGCTCCCATAACCTTGAGCCTCTAATGCTCTCAGATTTCAGACAGACTAACTCTGTTAATGTTCACAAGTTTTCTTTATTTGTTTGAAAATTCCTTTGGACCAAAGGATCCTAGACTTTTACTTTCTATAAAGGCTGGTTCTATAAACTTGTGCACGTTTCCTGGGACTTCTTCAGCTCATCTTATGGAAATAGTGGCAGATGATCCCTAGCAAACAAACAGATTTATCACTATACTGGGAAATTGTATTTTCTGCTTCAAACTCTCTGCAAAGGAGACCACACATGTCTCATCAAGAATCTTATCTGCACCAAAGCATCAACATCTTCCTGGATGTTATTAGGTTTGGTCATAGGACACAGCAGTGTATTAAGCACTGTAACTTGTAGATTAGCTGCAACTTGTAGATTAGCTACTCACTGGTTGCAATCAAAAGCTTCCAGGTGGGCTGGCAATGTTCTGGTGATGAATGCAGCTCTGGAACAAGAACTGCATGAGCATTTAAGAAAATGGCTTTTATCATCTTGATGTTCCCCTACAGTTACCTCAGTTGTTCAGAACTACCTTCTCCCACCGTTGTGCCACTCATCAAAAGCCAGAAATACTCCTCCACTGAGTAATGGTCTTCTTTTGCTAGCAGTAATCATTCCATTCCTTTTTCTTCCTCCATTAATCATATTATTCTGGTACCAGCAGCTCTGTGGAAACCAGAATCCTGTGTATCTGCATAAATCCCAACAGGATTTATGCCATTCTGGCAGTTGTGTGAGTGGTACCAACAAACATCCAGCCTGGACTCTGGCCCTGAACAGTAGTGCAGAAATACTACTGGCAAATTTAATGAGAGCCTGAAGAGAACCTGAATTGCTGTTTAACACAGCTGAACAGTTCCTGAAAATTCTGGTAGAAATCCCTGAATACAAACAAGGTTGCTATGGGATAAATCTCTAGAATGCTAATTAAGTTAAACTAATGTTCTGTTTTGTGAACAAAGGGACTAATTAAGAAGAATGCATTTCAGTCCATAGTTGAAAGTTGCAGTTAAAGCTGATGAAATAGTTTGCTGGTAACATCATCACATGGAGAAGGCCAAAGGGATTGACCAGGAAGCTCTGTTCTGCTATTTACCCTCAAACCCCAGCAGCTGAGAGTTTTAAGTGTGCACAGGGCATGTTCAGAATACCTATTCATTGCAAACTGAGTTTCCTAACAAGCTTTTCCTTCAGTAACTCTTATTTACTTTTTTATTTGTCATTCTGTCTGAATGCAGGAAAATCAAGAAAGAAAGGAGCAAGCTGCAAAATCTGAGAAAAGGAAGAAACAGTTTAAAGGAGAAGATGCAAAGAGGCTAAAGGGAGAGTATGGAAAGTGCAGTACATTTAATGATTAATTCTGGTTTTTTAGCCAATATTTTGTTAATTAGAAGGTATTTATCTGTTAATTCTGCCTGATCTGATATTATGAGAGTGACTTAGCCATGCATCATGTAGTAAGACACCAATTACCAATTTTCAAGTGCAAGTGAGACACCAATTACCAATTTTCAAGTGCAAGTGAATGCTTGAAAGAAATCATGATAGGGATGTTAGAAAAAAATACCACTCCCAATGAGCAAGTTTCTCCCACTTTGCTCAGAGGTGGAGGATATCCTGCTATTATTCTGAATAGTTGTTGGGAGACTTTCAGGGTTATAGAAAGCTGTACACACTTGAACTTCATGCAGCATAGCAGGCAAGTTGTGTCCGGTGTTATTGTTACCACAACATTTGCTTTTCTCTGATTGGAGATCTGATTTGTTAAAGCAGTTAAGTCTATGCTTAAAGAAGTGTCTGTGCTGTGCTGAAGCACAGCTGATTGATGCAGAAAAGCACTCGCTGTGCTGGGCCTCCCTGGGTGTGAAGCATGTCTAGTCCTAACATTGGCAAGTGTACATTTTAATGTTTTATTTTGGCAAATACTTGGCATCAACTTTTATTGAAGATTTCTGCCAATAACATTTGGTTACAATTCTTGGTTCTTCAGAGAACCACTCCAAAGAAGCCATTAGTAAATCTGAGTGGAGTTCATGTAAATTTTACACTAGATGCTCAACCCTTGGAAGACTATGGTTTTTCCTGTATCTGGTGTCTAACTAGATGGCCTCCTTTTATCTCCTCTTTCACATTTACTCACCTTTAGAAATACATTTTTAGAATACATAACATCCATTGAAAACTGACCAAAACAAAGTCTTCAATATTGTCTTGTCTAATTCTTCCACAAATATCTTTTACATACTCTGCAGTTGTAACACACTTAATGTAAAGCTGCAGATTAAAACAAAAAAAACTTTTTGCTATAAATATTAAAAAGTAACCTAGCATATGATAAAATAAAATTAGGAAGCAACATTTATTAGCTGTAAGAATTAAAGGTGTGCTTCAATCCTGTAAAGAAAAGGAGCACCAAACCAGAAGAACCTTCTGTATTTCCAAGAGACAATTTAGGTGGAACTGTCATCATTTTTGTTCCTTTGTGAGAAGGTAGATTTAGTTCTTGGGGAGTATAAACTTGAACATGAAAGAGCATTTAGGGTCTGAATTATTTTTCAGTACTGATTTTAGGGAACTGTGCATATCAGTGGTGACAATCAGGAACTTTTAAAATCTATTTTAATCTTGATCAGCACATGGTAACAATAACAGGGTATCAGATCTGGCATGGCAGGATGTTGAAGCTCATCTTAACATTCTTCATTCTATGTAAAATGGTTTTTGGGGGATTTTCTAATCATATAATCAGCAAGTTAAGCAATTCTTTTCTGAAGAAGGGAATGAAAAGACAGTAAATCTGATGAACCCCTATCAGCCTGTGCTTACAGGACTGTCAAGGCCTGGTTCCACAAAGAATGAAGTGAACCTTTAACTTTGCAGGTATTTCCCTTGATGCCAGCGATACACAGCACACAGGGCAATCCTGTGCAGGGATCTTTAAAGGTCCCAATGCTGCAGTCTCTGAATCTCTGACCTTAACTCCAGTCACATGCTCTGTCAGTGTGAATATCTGGTTTGTCCAGTTGTCTGAGGATCATTTCTCTGCAGCTGACAGATCTGCCAGGGACAGACACAGCAGCAACGTCTCCTAGGGCTGGCAATAATCTCACTCTCTGGAGTTCAAACAGGAGAGGTGAATTCAGAAGCCCCCACTGCTGATGTATTAACAGATTACAGAGGGTTTGAGTTGCTGAGAACCAAGCTGAGTCAAAAGCTCTTACCAAAATTCAAACGGAGGATACTAGTTAGACAACTGAACAATATCTCACTTGATTCCACATATTAAAAACAGCTTTTCTGTGAAAAAGATTTAAGATCAAATTTCCAAAATAATTTGGTGACAGGCTCATGCTGAGTCTAAGGACTCAGACATTCTAGGGTTGGGGCTTTTTTTTTAACTCCTTTGGACATGTTTACATATGTAGGTACATTATGATTTTTTTCCTCCATGCTTGATAGTGGATTAAGCAACTCCCTTGCTTTATTTTCTTCAGCCTCTGTTGTAGCAGCTTCCACTACTGGGCATTTAAATTCTTCTGGAGAATTCTATCAGATAATTGCAAGGACTATATTTTATATGTTATGTCAAGAAAAATAACATATATTGTATACATGTTATTACAAGAGAAAGAACATCTAGGAGTTTCTTTAGCTAACCAAATGGAAAAATGAGATGCTTCTAATGGAAATTTGGGGACATAGCTAGTGACCAGAGTAAGCAACAGAACAAGAACACTTAAAAACAAAACATGGAAACATGAATTTGAATATCTGGTGAGAATTTAGGTATGTCACTACAATAGTGTAACCGCAGCAGAAAATGAAATGCTGTTAAAAGAGAAAGAGCAGGTAAGTTTTGATGAACAGTACAGAAGTTCCAGAGCATAACTACTATCATTACACAGAGAAAACAACTGCAAAAGCAGACTCCTAATCCAATTCCATATATTGATATATCCAGGGTCAAATACAAGAATTTTGTCTGGCAAAATTCTTATTGTCTGTACTTACACAGGACTTACTTGTTTGGCTGTAAGTAACAAGCTGATATATGATGTCACCAACATAAATTGCTCTTGCAATAGTAAAAGCATCTAGTCTTCAAGAGCTGGGGAAATCAGCTAATATTCTACTGCTAAAAGCTTACTGGGTCGCTGTTGTATTGCTTGAGTTTGCTTTTTTAAAGCATGTAATAATGGTTTGAAAACTGTGTATTAAGGATAAGTACAACTTTCAGGGCAGAGTTTACTTACAGCTGCATTGTACTCTAGTATGTGTTTGTAATCCAGGATGTATTTCACTTTTGTATATCTTCATTTTAGTAAACAGAGCTAAACAAAAGTACCTGAATTTGTGAGGCTTATTAGTTGCAGCTTTAAATCACATATTAGCAAATGAGATCCTGAGCAAGTGCTTTTCCTGTGCTGATAGTGAATACTGTAATGGTATTTTTATTTTATTTATTTTTAAGTGCAAATGGCAAGACAGATTATCTGGATCTTAGTCTCCTAAAAAGATGGTGAATAAATCAGAAAAAAAGCCTCTTAATTGCATCGATATATAAAACTGCTAAGCAGTTAAATTAATTCCCCATGAACTCTAGAAAACTGCAAAAATTCTTTAAAAAAATAATATATCTTGACCCTATACCCCAGAGTTCAGTGAGTTTACCACAGTTCTTTTACCGACAGCCTGGCAGACTTCAGGCCATGATCTCAAGGGCACAAATGAGCATAACCATATTGCAATGCTCCTTTATTCTCTTTTTTAGATATACATCCCCCTGCATAATCTCCCCCTCCTTACTGGCTGGAAAGGTGATTCAAGTTGAGCTCATTTCATTAAAATGTGTCTTTAAATCTTTCCACAGGCTTTATGCAATCTTATTTCTGTGTACATTATTTACTTGAATAGCTGAAATAATGCGAAAAAGCCTACAGTTTTGGTATCAGGTTGATTATTTGTCGGGCAGAGAGAAAGAAGATGTGGATGCCCCATCCCTGGGAGTGTTCAAGACCAGGCAGAGATGGGGCTTTGAGCAACCTGGTCTGGTGGAAAATGTCCCTGCCAAGGGGTTGGAATGAGGTGATCTCTAAGGGCCCTTCCAACCCAAACCATTCTATGACACAGTTATTAGAGGACTCACTCTAGGATGCCAGAGACTAAATAATGTTCACATCTCTAGTCAGCAAAAAGGGATCTGAAGCAGCAATGTCTGTCACATCCCATGTGAGACCCTTAAAACCTCAGGCAATCTGGGGTGACAGCCCAAATACAATTTTGTGGGGTATTTGCTCTGGTTTACACCTTCACTGTTCATGAGGGAGGGATTTGGAAGCAAAGCTACCTGATGTGAGAGCTCATAGCTGATACAAACTCAGCTGGGGGCCCAGTCACAGACATGTAAGTGATTACAGAATTAGATGGCAGCTGAACAACTTCTTAAATGTTGCTTAACTGTTTCACCTGGGCATCTAAACAGGTATATATGTACTTTTGAGAGTTTGGGCCAAAGCCTTCAGAAAATACCTACAGCACAGGGATATACAGTTAGTGAAGTTGGTCTAACCTGGAGCAATTAATGTTGAATCATTTCTGCCTAAACTCTTCTCAAAAATGCCCAAGGACACAGGAATTCTGAAGTCTGAACAAGCTGCTGCTGTGCTCAGATGTGATCCTTATGAGCAGTGTTGGAACAAAGATGGTCTTATTCACAGCTGCTGTTTCAAGTTTACTAAAGCTTTATACACCTGTCCATGCTTATCAGATTAGTTTGTTAATCTAATAAAACATGCAAACACTTTTCATTTCATCCTACACACCTCAAAGAAAAGACGTTACCACTCCCTTGTAATTTGCAGCAAGCTTTACATATTTGCAGACTGTTATCACGCCACCTTTGGTCTCCCTTTTCCTAGACTAACACCCTTTCAGTTTTTCAGCCTGGGGCTTTTCTAGTATTTTCATACCAGGATTTTCCACACCTGTGTTCATGCATTTGTGGATCTCTTCCTGATTTTCTTCAACTGGATCTCATCCTCCTCACTGCACTGTGCTGGATCTCCATCTGGGCAGTTCAGCTCAGGGCTCAGGACAGTGAAAGGACACTTGTCCACATTTCACAGGTTGCTCTTCCATCTCAGCAATATATTCGACTTCTTCTACAACCATGTTAATATTTTCACCCCTATTCAGAGAGGCATCTTTGTCTCCACCATGATACTTGTTGCTTTCAGTTTCATTCACCTGCACAGTCAATAAATGCTCTTTCTTGCATGCTTCAAGCCTTTCATGGAAACAGAAAATAAAATGGAACCACAAACACTGCCTTTCTGATTTGATGTGCTCTTTATCCAAATAATTAGTTCTTTATTACTCTCCAAGTATAAATCTTCATGTGCTTTTGCACCATTTTACTATTTTTATTAGGGATGTGAACAAACAAGTGTTCGGTAAAAAAGCAGTTCTGAAAAGAAACAGTATAGTTTGGGTTAATTTATTCTGAAGTAAATCTAAAGTGCACTGCTTTAATCATGTGCACATATTTTGCTCTTATTAGTCACCCAAAAGTAAAAAGCACTGCATTTTTTTATCTGAGAAGGCAAATGCTTGGTTTTTTTCTGTGAAATTGCAAAGGTCAAGTGTTGCCAGATGAATTGGTTTTAATGGAAGAGTTCTGAGGAACAGGGAGCTACTCTGAGATACCAATTCTGATTACTGAGCTAACAGCTCATTCCCTTTATCAGTACCCAGCACCAGGTGACTCACAGGGGACAGAGCTGCTGCCTGCCTGTGGCCCTTACAAGTCTCATGGCACTCTGCATGACCTCACTGTTAATGTCTTACTCAATTTAAAAGTCAAGTATTTGCTTTTAACTGAGGAAAATATACCTTGGAAATCTGATTTTTTTTTCCCGTCTCACACATCAAAATGTATTTAAATCTGTTGATTTCAGTGGACTTAAGTTTCCTTTTAACTTGGTGTTAGAAGTGTGTCACATGGTGTCTCACTTCAGGTAATTAACTTGCTTCATATTAGTTCTATGCTGAGTTAAATGGTTTGAATTTTTATAAGGAAAAGTGTTCCCTTGGTTGATTAGTTTGCTTCCAAAGTGTCCAGTACTTTTTTAATGTAACACAGTTTACAGAAATAGAAGGTTTGACATTGGTGGCACTAGAAAGAAAACAAAACTGGAGTTTATGGCCATCTCAGAATGACAGTGGATGCACCTTTTTTTGAAGATACATGAAAGTTATAAATGTATTCTTTGTGGCTGAGGGCCACAAAAACCAAATAGCAGAAAAGTCTTCTGTCAAAAAGACTGGAGTCTGTCCTTAAGCAGGGCAATTTACACGTGGTTATGTCAGGATGATTTGCTTTTACAAAACAAGAGCATAACCAAAGCCCAACCAAATGCAGGAACAGCAATAACATCACTCTGGAAAAAGTTTTGAGTTCCTATACTAATAGGTGTAGAGTACCATAAAGAGCAAAAAAACAAACATGCAAGAATGGCAATATTAAATGCCATGAAAATAGTAATGAACAGAACTCCGGCATCCTCTCTGACTTCAAAATGTAGCTGTAAACAGCTTCTTCTGCAGAGGAACAGCACCAGGAATATGTATTTTTTGAAGCAAAAGATGTTTTTGTATTCTGTCTGTGTGGAGCTGACTCGCAAGTCAACAGTTTTGAGGAGAATTAGAGGAGAATCAGTGAGGGAACTAAGTGATGCTACTGCTACATTTTGCTGTCCTTGGGGCTCCTGTTTTCAAATTGTAAAACCAGCCATAAACACAATGCCTGACAAATATTTATTCCACAATGAGATGGCACAGTTTTCATTATTTTATGGAGAAAATTATTTTGCTACTAAGCTGCAAAAATAATCTGAAATGTGCCAGAACTCTAAGGGAAGCTTTAGAGGAAAAATTGACAGAAAACAAAGCCTGGAGGTGAATGAAACTAAAGGGAAAAGTGAAAGTACAAAAGGGAAAAACAAAAGCAAAACCAGATCACTCTGGCACTGGCTCCCTTTGACAACTATCAAGATAGACCAAATGCAGTAGACTTCATTAAGACACTCAATGTAGTGCAGAGTATGGGCTGAGAACAATTACAAAGGCAGCCAAAGAGAAGTCGTTAACAATAATTTCTGTAGCTCAGCAGGACCAGACTGGCTGCATATGTTTAAGGAGATGACAGACCAGTGCAGAAGTTTTTCAGATGAGGTCCACAAGCTGTCTCTGTGTGGCTGGAAAGAGCCAGTGCTGAGTGTTCCCATGTGAGATGGAACAAGTTCAAGCTTGAGTGGTCTGGTATCGGGCAGCTTTAGACTGGCTAGTAGCAGGGCAAGAAGCCTAAAGAGTAAAGCCTATGCTTGAGGAGTTGTGGCCAGACCATTTGGTGCATATTATTAGACCACAGGAATCAAATGTCTTAAAAGATTTCCCAGTAACTAATTGCTGTATTCAGTCTGGCTGAGATGGAATTAATTTTCCCTATAGCAGCCCTCGTAGTGCTGTGCTTTGCATCAGTAGCTGGAAGGGCACTGATAACACACCAGTGTTTTGGCTACTGCTGAGCAGGGCTCGCGCAGCATCAAGGTTGCCTCTCCAACATTCCCCCCTACACAAGTAGGCTGCAGAAGGGGACATAACCAGGACAGCTGACCCAAACTGATCAAAGGGTCTACTCAGGTAAAGCTAAGAGAAAGGAGGAAGGGAGGCATTTATTGTCAGGAATGAGGCAACTCTTTATTTTGATTTAAAAAAATAAAATTTATTAAGGAGAAAGTTAATTAAAAATTGCGATTAATTAAAATAATTCAGGATCCATAAAATCAATAGATAAAAGAAAACAAGAAACCCCGGGTACACAGGGATTGGAGACTTTAATGGCCGGACCGGCTCTGAGTCCCTTCTGCAGAGAGCTGCAACGCTGGGGTGACTTTAGCTAGCCTAAAGTCAAAGCAATTACAGTGTCTCTTAGCGAGAGAGAGAGGCTGATGACACCCAGCATCCTGCCTCACCTGCAGCTAATCTGAGGTGAGAAAAATGGCTGCCTTCCTCCAGTGTCCGGCCCTTTTATAATGTCTTGTCTCCGCCCTGGACCGCCCACAATCCTGCCTCCATGGTCCTGTGTGATTGGTGGTTTTTTGTGTTGAGGTAATTTCAGCCCACCAATGGCTTTGTAATGGTCTAGGGAAGTGATGTTGCTTGTTCTAAAGGCGGGAAAGTACCTCATTAAAATTTAGGTTGCCATGGTGCAAGTTGCAGGGTAACGCCCAAGCACTAAATAGCCCCTTGTTAGTGCGAAGTCTAGGTCTGACAAGGCTTTAAAACTTACCAAACATTCTTAAAAAAGTCATAAAAACACTTGATAAAAACCTTACATTCAACCACAAACACTCTAGAAATCTTTAAAAACAAGGTAGTAACATTTAAACATGAACAGTTTTGATGGTAAGAGGGAAAAACTGACAGGGGTTTGTCTAAACTTGGGAGGATTTTAACAAGGAACCACGTGAAGCACTTCTTAATTAACTTACATGGGTGATTAACTTTTAAAACTTACTAACTTTTAACAGGGTTGATACGTAGTTTGAATAAACAACCATTAACAATTAGCACACTTGATGAGCGAAGTTAAAAGCACTTAACATGGAAGGGCCAAATACACAGGTCCATATATGACATTTATTATTTATGACATCTGTCTTCCAGAGCAACCACTACATGTGCTGAAGCTCTGCTTCCCGGGAAGTGGTCCAACACCGTTTGCTGATGGGAAGTAGAGAATTACATCTTTTGGCTTTTTCCTTTGCTTGTGTGCACGTGACCTTTGCTTTTGCTTTAGAAAACTGCCTTTATTAACACACGAGGGTTTTTTTCATCTTATTTTCTCTGGCCCCATTCTGCTGAGAAGGGGGGCAATAGAGCAGCTCAGTAGGCAACTGGCTCCAGCCAAGTCAACCCACCACACATCCTTCCCACTGAAATAATGGTCAAAATAAAAATAAAGGTTAAAATTCCATAACGCAAAATTCAAAAACCCAAGCCGGAGTCTTGTCTCTCAGGCCACATTAGATCACATGTGGCATCTCACTGTGAATATATACATTAAATGCCAAGTAGCTGAATTGTGCATGTGGAGTGCCAATGGCAGAAAGAGGGAGTGGTATTTCAGTGTGTGAGATACCAGCACTGCAGTGAAGTGCGGGAAAGGAGCTGACTCTCACCACGTATGTGAAACTTGGCAAGTCCAGGAATATCTTAGGTGAGATATTTCCATCTGAAAAGAGAAGACATTCATTTCCTTGTAGAAAGTAACAGGGAACTTGACATGGACCACAGTGCACAATTCTCTCTGTCTGTATTCAAGAAACGTGAGCCAAAATCTGAACAGGTGCAGGGCAGGCAGGTGAGAATGATCAGCAATTTGAGAGTCTGCCTTGAGAGAAGAGCAAAAAGTCATGTATTTTTCTGCTGAACAAGACAAAGCTGGAGACTAGATGTAATTCTGTCTATAAATAAATACACAGGGAAGGGAAAGGAAGAAGTATTTAAACTAAATGGAAACATCAGCACAGAACATATGGATATAAATCGGCCAGAAGGCTGGAAATTAGCAGAGGTTTCTAACTAGAACAGCTCTGGAACTTATTCAGTAGGAAGAGTGAGGTGTTGTATGATTTCACTGACTGCCGAAGCCAGGGAAACTGGGCTCAAACATGAGGAGCTCCCTTCCTGTCTTCTCTTCCATATTTATCACCTCCACTGATCCCTGCTAAATACTCAGCTGGAGCATACAGAGTGTTAAATCTTCTCTACCTCTTTTTTCCCAGAAGAAGTGCTGCAAATGCTAGAATTGAAGTAAAGCAAATGTCTTCTCCTTTTGCCATCATGAATCTCTACAAGGTCCTGGAATTTGGATTATGTCCTATATATGCACATACATAAACGCATCCATGTATGTGTGTAGGCATGGGTAGAACTTCACATCCACACATACAAGGCACACGTATGCATGCTTGAAGTGGGCTGTACACACTGGATATTTTTATTTCTCAGGAGTTCATTAGAGTATTCCAACAGTTTCTTTTCATCCTTCTGCCAGAGTAATAGGCTGTGGTACTAACCTTCTGCATTTTGACCACTGCGCAAACCATGCACTTGTGTGATCTCATAAATATTACAGCATCTCATCTGAGTCAGAGCGAAAGAGAGTGAACACATCACTGGAAAATGCTGAATTTCTGTCCCTTGCTCTCTTGGTAGGGATCACGCACGCAATCGCCAGGAGGAGCACGGAAGCAGCAGCTGGTGCAGTTTTCCCCTGCCTGAAGCTGCAGCCTGGTATGTTCTGCTGTTTTGCCTCTGTGCATGTTGTGTGTGTGCTGGTACGTACGTGCATTTACGCACCTCACACTAACACTGGTGCATGTGCCTCAGACTACTCTGTTAACCTTACACATTTCAACTCGCTTTTTTAAAGGATACAGTGCCAACATGCCTGGAGCTACAGGGCACGTGCTGCAAAAAAAGCCAAGCCTAGCCCGTGACTTGTGCATGGGGAAGGGGTTATAGGTGACAAGCATGGTCTGATTGCCTGTCACAACAGAGAAGTGGGTGCTTAAATGTGTCCTTGTGAAACAGCTCCACATGCCTCGCTTGTTTATCTGTCTCGAACGGATGGCCCTGTGGTTTTTTTTTCAGGTCATTGTGTGAGTGTATGTGTGGGTGTGCATGTGTGCCTTGCCAAAATAGTTTCAAGCGTCTCAGGCCACGGAACAGGCTATGTATGTGCCTGTCAACAGGGTAAGTGCCAGTTCAGTAACAACAGTCATATGTATTTTAGGCTAACGTGTGTGTCAGTCAAACTCGGAGTGCGCCTGCCTGTGTTTCTCAGGCCAGCGGGTGGATGTTTGTCTCATGATCCCTGTGTGCTGGTGCAGCCTCTCTGCCAGTCCCTTTCCCTCCGATTGTTACATATAACAGGGTACTCTGAGTGTACCTGCACACGTGCCAGGCATCTCCGAGTGTGCAATTCCCTGGATGTCTGACAGCAACAGTCCCAAATGCCTCAGGACAACATCTGTCTTGCAGTGACAGCGTCCTGTGTTCCTCAGGCCAGTGTCTGTCAGTCTGTCAGTGACACAGGGTCATGCGCCTCAGGACTCTGTATGTGTGCGTGTGTATCTCACAGGGACACAGCTCCTGTGCCGAAGACCCTCACACCTCGGTAACAGTGACAGTGCTTGTGAGTGTCAGTGACAGTCATGCACCCCAGTACGACACGTGTCCGTACATCCACGTGACACGGCCCCACAGGCCTCAGACCGCTGTGACAGCCACATGCTTTGGACCTATGTGCTGTGACTCTGTCACGCAGCCCCCTGACAGAGTGACACAGCTTCAGACCCCTGCATGAGAGTGCCTCGCAGCCCGGTGTCTGTCCGTCTGTCTGTCTGTACCACAGGCTCACCTCAGACTCATGCGTTTGCCTGAGGGTGACACGGACCTGCATCTCTCTGAGGTGCCCATCACATGCATGCCCCAGGGCTGTGCACTCCTCACAGTTCCACAGCCTCTGTCAGCCTGCGCATGTGTGTGAGGGAACCGGGTGTGTGNGCAGCGAGCCGGGCGGTAACAAAGTGACGGTGGTGCTCGGGGCGCAGTGGGGGGACGAAGGCAAGGGCAAGGTGGTCGACCTGCTGGCCACCGAGTCGGACATTGTGTGCCGGTGCCAGGTGGGTGCCGGGCCGGCTCTATCAGCCA
>VZRS01012368.1:972903-1053108 GCA_013398055.1 Ifrita kowaldi
CAGACTCATGCGTTTGCCTGAGGGTGACACGGACCTGCATCTCTCTGAGGTGCCCATCACATGCATGCCCCAGGGCTGTGCACTCCTCACAGTTCCACAGCCTCTGTCAGCCTGCGCATGTGTGTGAGGGAACCGGGTGTGTGAGGGGACTGTGTCTGTGAGGCAGTACAGCGTGTGGTGTGTGAGCGTGTGAAGTTCTGTGAGAGAGAGCGTTCGTGTGTCTGTGTCTCTGGGTCTGTGTATGTGTGGACCGTGCGTGTGAGCGCGGCCGGGCGGCCGAGGCCGAGCCCTGGGGGCAGCGGCCCNCCTCCCTCCAGCGCTGTTTCCCTCCAGCTGCCGCTCCTCGCTCCTGCTGGTCTTCTCCCTCCCCGCTCCCTATTCCCAGTCCCCGTCCCTCTCCCGCAGCCGGCGGCGGGACGCGAACGTGCCCGGACGGGCAGCCGTGTGCCCCGCACACACCCCCCCGACCCACCCCTGCTGCGCCTCCAAATGCCGCTCGGGAAGAAAAAAGCCCTGAGCTATAAATATAAATAGCTGACCCTTCACGATAAGCGACACTGGATCCCGAGGTGCCGGCGGGCGGGGGCCCGGGGCTGCCTGTCCGGGGAGGAGCCGCTCCGGGCGCTTCCCGGCGCTGGGCTGCCCCGGGAAGCCGACCCTCGGGGCCCGGGGCCCGGTCAGTGCTTGCGGAGATGTTCCCATGCCTGTCAGGGGGTGGCTGGGTGTCTCCGGGCGAGCTGCTCCTCCGGGGAAAAGCGCTGTGAGCCGGCCCGAAGGACAGCCGTAATAAACCTCAGGAGTCTGCCAAAGTTTTACTGTAGGGGCTGTTTTGGATGGGCAGACTGTGCTCAATGCAAAGCGCCTGGAAGTTCATTCTTAAAAAAAAATATTTTTAAACTGAGCGTGAATAAATAGGGGGGGAAAACCCAAGTTATGTAAAAATAAGGATTTAGAGTTACATGAAAACAGGAAACATTTTGCATGGCTTTGCTTATAGGTATTTTTGGGTTGAACAGATTGTAAGTATTCTCAAAACAATGTATATGCATAATATAAACCAAATTAGATTCAAAGGTGATTCCAAATAGAATCATAGAATGTGTTGAAAGGGACCTTAAAGATCATCCAGTTCCAATCCCCCTGCCATGGGCTGGAACATCCTCCATGAGACCAGGTTGTTTAAAAGCCCCATCCAGCCTGGCCTTGAACACCTCCAGGGATGGGGCGTCAATTATGGTAATAACTTCTAAAGAACTGTTTTCAAATATTAGTTATGAACATATTAGACCAATACAGCTAATAATCTGTCTGTTGTCACTTTAAACTATGTGAGCACATTAAAAATAGTCAGCTTAGTCCAGCTCAGCTGGTATGTACCATGAAATTTATTCTGCTTTAAAATGCATGATAGCTACTGAAAGCTACAGACATCCTTGAGTCCAAGATAATAAATCCAAGGACGTTTCTCTAATTAAGTATATTATGTAAATAAATGTTGTCGTGCGGGTTAAATATTTAGAAGATGGAGGAAGTTTTTTCACTTGGGACATTAAACTCCTTGGGGAGAAGTTTCCTTGCAAAAGGTAGCTAATGAATATGTATTATCAGGACCATAACTATTTTTCTGTATTTATTTACATATATATTTAACTTGCCTCCCCCAGTAATGTGTTACTAGAAATTTAAACTCAGGTCTTGGGGTTGCTTCTAGCTGAGGAGGAGCGTTTCATAAAGGCCCTTGTGAAACAGTGCGTTCTCATGGGGTTGCTGCTACTACTGCAAGGAGTCATATTGATTCTTTTTAGACTCAGTTTTGAGGGATGCCCTGAAGCTGCTTTCAGGGCAGATTTGCTGTCCATCCAGAGAGCTACTTTGCAAGCGTAGCCCCCAGGTGCAGCCTCAGAATGCCGTCTGAAGGAGACAAGAGTGTGTGCATGAGCGTGCCAGGAGGGTCAGTGTGTTAGCAGCGGGCTGGTGGCTTAGATGGTTTAATGTGCTGCTGGGCACGTTAGATCATCTTTCTGCAGCCTGATGGGACCAGGATGGATGGAAGGCAGGTGGATTTAGAAAAGCTCTGGGCTCTTTTCAAAAGAGTGTTCCCCAATACACCACGTGTGAGACTGTAATAGGATTATTGATACACTGGTTAGAAGGAGATGTCTTCAGGATTAGAGTTCAGGTCTGACTATAAAATGTTTGAAAAAGAAAATCTGAGTCATGATTTACTTATGAGTGGCAAATATTATGTAACTTAAGCACGAAGTGGATTTTTTTAATACTTCAATGCATGTTTTGTGCATTTGCAATTTTGAGCATCCTTTAAAATATGTGCCATTTTAATAATTTAATATTTCATATTTTCAAAGCCAATCATGCAAGTAGATAATGGTGTATGATTTTTACCTCTGTTAGAAGTCTGTTAACGTTTAGTAAAGTTATGCACATATTTAAGGATGTGAACAGTACTGATGAGTTCTCTGAGTGTGATAATGGCAGGTCATTAACTTACAGGTGTAATCAGTTTGAGGGAAACTTCATTAATGCTGTGTAGTGCCATGAAAAACCTCAGTGTTTGGACCAGAACCTTGCTGCTTCACGTTGCTCCTGGAAACTAAGAAAAACTTCCAGTGCCATAGCATTTGTGTATTAGAAGCAATTTCTTTAAAAGAAACACTGAATGACTGACTTATTAGAGACTTTAGAGAAAATGTCAGAAAAAATTGCAACAGATTTTTTTTTGTTGTTGTTAGAATATGGTGATTGACAGCATTGTTTCCTGATGTCTTGTCCACTCCATTTTCTGAGACATTGATGGAAATGATGTTGAACAGCTTGTTTTAGTCCTCAGTGAAATGGAAGTGGAGAAAGCTTGAAAATTAATATCTGAAAAATGGATTTTCAGGTCTTCTGAAATAATGTCCCAGCTAAAGTAATTCTTCATCCCAGTAGGATACTCTTTGAGCTAACCTTTTTAAAAAGGTGGGGCTGTCCTCCTCTCTGTATAGGGGTTTAAATTCAGGACCAGATTTGAGTTTGAAGGGGTTTTAAAAAACAGTAGGTCCCTAATGTTTCCATAAAAGGAAATAATTTTCATTAAATGTTTCTCAAGTAGTTTAGTGTGTTGCTTTCATGAGAATAATCTGTGACATAGGTGGCTGCAGAGGAAATGAAATTCTGTTTTCTGGGATACTAGAAAGAAAGGCTAGCTGGCGAATGGCATTAGGAAGTCCATCACAGGCACAAGGGAAGCTTTAAAGTATGTTAAAAGAAATTTCTGCTTTAAAACCCCAACCTCTGTAATTTTCCTGAGCATTCAGAATTTAATTTCACATGAATTGATGACCTAACTTGTTGATTAGTACTTGGATTATACACAGTCTGAGTTCAAAATAATTAGGTACACACCATTCAGTGACACTGAAATATGTGATGTAATTTAAATATGAAAAATGAGTTCACCAGAAATAATTTATTTCATTTCACCTTTATGCTTGTAGCGTTCTTTGTGAAAGAGGATGTTTCAGAAAGGATAAAAGATCTCTGAATGTTCTTATGGATGATGCTGTACAAAACTTTTCACAGGCTGCTTTCATTAAAATATCAGATACACCGGCCCACAAACCCATATAAAGAAGCAGAAAAGGTATTTCTAAATAAACTAGTAACAGCAGGCTGTCAAGGAACTGAGTAGGTTTAAGTTCAGGTTATTAATGGAGAACATCAAGAACATTTTTCCTCGGAACTGCTCTTTCAGCAAGCAAATGCATTCAGAAGAAAAACATTAGAGGCTAATATTTCTTTCTTATTGTGGCCTCCTGGGGCATGGAGCTGTCACGTTATGCTGTGCAATACTTTTAATCCCTGGTATATTTTTAGGAAAGGGTAAAAAACAAAGATTTTGATGGTAAATATTTCATTTTTATGTTCTTTAAAAAACATGGTTTGTGTATTTGCTTAAAGCTTTTAACTAAGAGAATATTGGACATAAAGATGGGAGTTCACTTTTTATGTGGCCTCTTAGCATGTTGTCAGAATATAAGATGAAGTAATTTGGATACATATAACATACTTAGGAAGAGAGCTTTGGTGTTTTTCAAAACATGATTTCAGATCTTTTTCAGTGGTAGCTCTCATTCCAGATGTACATTTCTGACATCACCTCATCTCTTGTTTTGTGTCTACCTTCAAAGCTGGAGCTGGTGGCTGGTGTTAGCTACCAGGGTTTTCATGAGCTAATTTCTCAGCTCAGTTTTGGAGTATGATCAAACAGTCACCTGTCACAAGGGCCAAGGTGGTGTGCTTCCAGTGGCACTGCTTGGACTAGAGCTGTTCCTAAAAAGTCACACATAGTAAGTTCTCAGTTAACTGAGGCCAGCTGGTTGTCATGCAGTTCTAGCTGTTTCCTTAAGGTGATACTGCATGAGGTACACTGTAATAATAACTTAGTACTGAAAATTCCCCATAAACAATTTGATAAAAAATTTGAAGGGAAGGAAAGATTTTCCAAAAGCCTAATATGAAAGATAGGAAAACTATCACTACTAAGTGTGTAGAGGCCCTGTGATAATCACTTCTACCTGCCACAGGCCACACCATGGTTACCGAATAGATGTGTAAACCAGCTGCAACACAAATGCATGTCTTTGTTCCCTTCACACCAGTGGCAGTGATTCAGCAGCAGGGACTAGGCCAAGGCAGTTTCTAAGAAATTTTTCAAGCTGTCATTTGGCACTGCTGTTGCAGTGTGCCCATGACAATGCTGGATGTGCCAGTCCTGTGACAATTCTGCCTTCTGGAAGTCTGGAAACAATCTGCCTGATGTTATCAGCATTCCCTTAAGAACTGACATGTAGGAAGCAACACCAAATAGCAAGAATGTGAATGCATTAAGAAAAGCTGTTACTAGAGTTCTTAAGCTTCTCATATTAAAGTTTTTGTTTTGCACCAAATATGGAATCACTTTAAAATATTTCTTCTGGTCTATGCTTTCAAGTTAAGAATTTCTTTAGTTCCAGAGATCATCTGATCTTTTGAGGCACGTGGACAAAAATTACAGTTGATGTTAATAGTGAAGAAAAGCTGAGGAGGTTGAAAAGGGTACCAGAAAAACTGGCAGTTGAGGTCTTTTGTGGTTGAGTAGTTCACAGTTACTTGGACTGAGAGGTTTAACCGGGTCATAAACCAGGGGTGTGGAGTGGCTTATTTTCTCAGTGTAGTGGATGTTACCAATAAGTTTGAGAAGGTCTTACCAGTAAGAAAAGCCTGGCAACGTTTTGGGTTACGTTTTGAGTTTGGGGAAGCATTGCAACATTAGTGAACAACTTAAACAAGGGTGAAGGGATGTGTCCAATGCTTCCATACAAGTAACTGTTATTATTGTAGGTTTCCTTATTTCCTTGTGTTAGTGTTTTGATTAATGCAATGTAAATGTCATATATTTCAGTAACAGTACTTTGAGGAATGCAAGGGAAAATACTGTGGGCAAGCGATTGAATAATAAAACCCAAGCGTGGCAGAAATGCCAGACGAGTAGTTTCTCTGGGTGGTTTAGGTGCGAGATGGGGAGGTTTCCTTTGTTCCTCTGCTGCTGCTGACAGGGCAGGGTAAGCAGCCACACGTTGTTGTGACTGTCCCTATTGATCATGGGCTACTGGAACTGTTTGCAACAGGGATTAAATTAGGGCAGTTTTATGTGATGATTATGTGGAGTTACAGGAGCTTGTTGGCTACTGTTTTTCTCTGTGTGTGTCATGTGTTGCTCTCCTTTCAATGAGATTTAACTGTGATATTTAGTGTAGTTTTTCCCTACAGGGTAAAGTAGCATGGAAAGACTTTAATCTCCTAATGATTTAGTGCTTGATGATCTTCAGTGAAGAGATTGATGACCTTGAAGTCATGAGTGCGCAGTGACTGCAGGACTGTTGTTTTCGATTTCTAAAATGTTTGGGAAGGTTGATAATCCCATTTGCATGTACATTCTTACAGGTTTCTAAGTCATTTTTTGCAAGATTCCCTGCAAAAACACAAGTAGATTTTATTTTGCTATTCAACACAGGAGAGGATTTAAGTGAGAGTTGTTGCTTTAGCTATAATAAAGAAGTCCACCCTTCCAAACTTGAAATTTTTTTTTGTAGCAATCTGTCACTTCTAAGGTACTTTATCCAATGTTATTTTTCATTCTGCTTATACACACTTACATGCCACACTATATCATTTTAAGCTTTAGAACAACATGGTGACAGTGCTATTTTAAACTAGCCTTTCCTCTGGGCATCAGCAAGATCATCTCAGGACCACCAGGATTATAAATACTGTATGAGAAGGTCAGGTTTAAAGTTTCCAAATCTCCATAAGAAAGCAAGCTTAATTTTCAATCCCCTTTATAAAGCCTGATGAATTTATTATCCTCTACAAGCATCAAAAGAAAACAGCTGAAAATTAAACTGAAATGACATCTGTTCTATTTCATTCCTGTTGTTAACTTGTTTACAGATATGAGAAAAGTTATGTTCATATCCTTGGATCATATTACTTCCCACAGGGACATGACTATGCTTCTTCAGAAGAGAGAATTAAAGACAAGCAGACTTATCTGGGTTTTTCCTGTTTGATTTCCTTTATTTTAGTATTCTGCTAACATTAGTAAGAATATTTTTTTCCACTGTAGTATTTTCTGTCAATACACCTTGAGTTTATATTCTTTGCATCTGTTGCTGGAGTAAGTATGTCTTTTGTTGTAGTGGTCTGTTGTGGTATATTATTTTGATGTGGCTTGACAAAAACATAAATTCAGTTTGAGAGAGAATAACTAGTGTTTGAGTGTCTAGTTTGCCTACACTGATTGTTGTTTAAAACCTGAGTTGAATTAGACCTGGCTTTTCCAATTGCATTTTTCAGATGCTTAGGAAGACCAAGGTAACTGTGTAAGTTCGGGTCATTTTTTGTAGTAAAGAAAAAATACTGCATTGTTGGTGCAATATATGATACAAGCTTCAGGTTTTTTATTTGTGCTACAAATAATTTTGTTTCTTTAAAGGGTCAAAAATCTTGCTCTGCTCTTTTCAAGAGTCTCTGTGTTTGTAATCATACTAATTATCTCATTAGGCTTTAGAAGGTCTCCTCCCACGGGAATTTGGGAGTTTTTGAAGGGATCTCTGTTTTAGTTGGGACAGTGGGATCCTATGGATTTTGTTCATTCTCTGAGACAGCTAAGGGGCACACTTGAACAGAGGCAGGAGTGAGATGTAGCAGTTCTGTGCAGAGTTGTTTGTTCTTGAAATCATTATTGCAACATAGTCTTGGGAAAGAAGAGCCAAGCAAACCAGATTTGGCTGAGGATGGTTGGGGTCTGGAGATAAACTTGCAACTCACACCAGCTCTTTGTTACCACCTCAGCTTTAAAAATCTCCATTCTCTCAGTTCTTGTGGGATAGAGGATACTTCTGATTATTCCAAACCCACCTCTTCCCAATGGGTTGAGTTAAAAAATGAAAAACAAAGTTATGGTCCACCTTTTGAAACCTGAGTTGGAGTGCGTTGGGTGTTACTTGGAAATAGTTGAACTGGAAAAAAATTAGCAAAAAAAACTTCCAGTAAGGAAAACTAGCAAGCACCTATGGCAACAACCTTCCAACTGGAATGTGCAGCCCTTCCAGTCACTGACAAAAGCTTTCACGTACAGGTGATTCAGTGACATCATGTTGAAGGGTCTACGTGTACAAAGCACCTAATATATTGCACTTGTCTGACTGGATTTTTTTAATACCAGTGATGTTCAAACCTCATTTGCAATGGTGTAAATAACGAGAAATCCCATCAGAGTCAATGGTTCTATATTATTATAAAGTTCATGTCAGAGCCAGTTATGCTGGTAGCACTTATTAGCTACATTTATTCAGATTAGTTCCAGGCAGTTGCTGATGTAAGTTAGAAATTGCCATTGTTAATTAAATTGTAAAGGGAAGAAACAATTTATGTAACAATGTTCCTTCTTGTTTGTTCACATATAAAATACTATATTACTCAATTCAAGTAACAAAGCAGAAGGATATTGTAACCTGCCTGTTAGTGTCATGAGAGAGGTATTTGGCCTGCAGATACAGTTGAATTTCAGAAAATATTTTGCTCTGTCAATGGATGGAATTAGTATTACTGGGACACTTAGAATGAAGAGAGATAGACAGGAGTCATAGCATTTGTTTTCAGATGCAGAGTTCCCAAACTGCTGGTTTGTGGCTGGTATTTCAACTCACAGATTATAAATTCATATAATAATGCCAGAGGGGATCATTTGTAATCTTGTCCCCTTACCAAGGACACAGTATTCTAGCAGCAGTTGCACGACTGCCAAAAGGAGAGGTAATACAATCTTTCTACTCCTACTTGATATTCCCATTTATACACGCGAGGTTCGCCTTAGGCATATCAGCCAGTACTGAAACTGTGTTCAGATAGTTCAAGGAGATATCTGTGCTAGAAAGCATGTGGAGCTATGTTTTTGTTCCTAACTCGTTTATTCAAAACCTGGTCATGACATTTCATACATTCACTGCATGTAGCAATGGCTGAGGAGCTCTGTGTACTTCTGGTGTGTCACTCACACCACGGTGGTGCTGGCTGCAGATCTTCAATAACCAGTTCCTGCTATTTCCCCACTGTTAACTGGAAGGGGGTGAGAACTGATCACTGTGGGACCCATCAAAAATAAATCTGTTTCTTGTTTGCACTCTAGTTGTAGTTTGAAACTACCATCAGCTTTTAAGGTTTTTATATGTGATCTGATGATTTTTCATATCAGTCTACTTAATAAAATTGTGTTTGGGCATTGTGGGGAGCACTGAGGATGAAGGATGTGCCAACCAGGACAGCATCTGGAAATACTCCTGTACACCAGCTGCCTGGCCAGAGCAGGCAGAAACACCTGTGGACATCAGGACACGTTTCCTTCCTGTTCAAACATGTATCGTAAGGCTAATTGGGAGAATTGAGTTCCTGCTGCAGGTACTGAACAGCCTCACTGCTGCTCTCAGAAGAAATTCTCTGTCTTGGGATGGTTTGGCTGCAGAGAGTAAAGACATGATGATTTTAAAAACAATACAGGCCACAATAGCAGCCTTTAGGCAGTTTGGGAAGTGGGTTTGTTTCTTCATGTTTTTTTAAGTTCTACTACAAAGACAATGACTGTCCTCTGGAAGCGTGTTCATAGTAATTATTAATCCCTGGTACTGTTTATGCCAGCTACAGTTGTTAACACTGGTAAGATATAGCTTCTCACTTTAGTGTATTGATAAAAGTTCTGGTGTTCAAGCACTCTGGAATAGTAATCAATGTACATCAGTGCAGCAATCCAATATCACAAGTAGATCAGCACATTAAAAGCTTGGAAATGGATTTTCTTTTTAAACAAAGTACTGTACTGAAAAAGGACTGTATGATGTTTCATGGGGTAGTTTAGTTCCAGTAGTTCCTTCTAGTACTGGGACAATATGAATTTTACACTTGGATTATAACATTTCAGAAAATATAGGTTAAAATCTTACAGAAAAAAAATTATCTGAGTCCAACTTAGTCATTTTTTAAAAATAATTTCAAAAAACCCCAGACCCCACTGCACCCTGTGGAAGGGGCACACCCTGGAGCAGGGGAAGAGTATGAGGAGTGTGTGTATGGATGCCGCTGGAGCAGCTTCCCTAATGGTACCTTCCTGGGAACAGCATTTCCTACACCAGAGTGGTTTAGTGGGGATGCCCAGACTACACAGCAAATGCTAATTGTTATCTCTGGTCATACCATCATTTCACAATACAGATCATACCAAAATTGCACTGATGATTAATCTGTCAGAAGTTGTTGCCTTAACATTCCCTTTGTTAGAGACATTTTTGAAGAACTGCGAAAGAAGACAAATACCATCTCTAGTGACCTAGAAATTGCAAATGGTAGAATAAATAAATTTCAGGTGGGCTCAGTGCTGCCTGGCAGAGTCTGGATATTAAATGGAAGTTTATGATGTTCATGTGTTTGAAGCAAGGGCCAAGCAGAGGCTCCAAAAGTTTCTTGGTCCGAGAGGAAGCATCCTGAGGGTCCAGAGAACACTGTCATTCAGTGTGTTAGTGTTCACACCACTTTAATGAAACACTACTTGAGGGAAAGAGGGGATCTCACACAGTTGCAGTGTACCAGGTAGTCCTCTGCACCTTCAAATGTGTAGTCTTCAAATTAAGCCTATATAGGATTTTAGGTACACTTATATTTTGTTAGGAAAAGAAATTGCTCATAAGGGTCCTATAGTGACTCTCAGAATGGGAGTAAAATTAGAAAAGGAGTAGATGTCTTTAGTATCTCAGCTGTTGGGCTGCCCATATGCTGTTAGAATATCTGTGTAACTGAACATGAGAAATTACTGAGATGACCAGATAATAAACAGAAAATATCTCATCATACCACTGTAGTGTTTTGCAAGTGTGGTTGTGTCTGTTGGGTAATTCAATGCTCTGCTATCATTTCAATTATGTTTATAAAAGTATAATTAGTTGAGCTGTAAAAATATACTTGGAAAACACTTGTTTGGGACACACAGACCAAATGAGCAATGCAAAATGTAGTTCTAGAGATGGCAATACTAGTTTTTAATTAGAGGAATGTTGGTTTAGGTGGCCTGTCACTGAATTTTTGATTTGTGTTGTCTATCCAGAGGGACTGAAAGTGTATCAGAGATTTTGGCCACTAAAGGATGTACCGTATCTGATGCTGTTTCTGTGCTTCAGCATTTTTTTATGTATGCCAACTTTCACAAGCTGCTTGATTAACATCTGTTTTTAATCATTTGCTGAAGAAAGAGCATTTGTCTGGGTGTCAGTTGTTCAGGAAATTTTCCAAAAGCATAAACTGTCTTTCATAAACATTCTCATACTGGTCTATCCCACCTTCTGAAATTTTAGGGTAGAAGAAAATACCTTTGACTATAATTTAGGAATGCTGTTATCTCAGATTGTGGGTCCTCAAGCCTGATTTCATTTGTTCATATTCATGTTGATTTAAAAAAGCAGAGTATAACTATAGCATTGTGACAACAAATACTTTTGAAGCAGCCTAGTTCCCCATTTTCTGAGGAAAAGAGGAAATTGTTATTTGTAGTAGAGGTTAAATTGGTGTTAAATAATGGAGTTAATTCTTTCAAAGTTTCCATCTTGCCATCATCTATAGGTGAGCAGAAAAGGAAAGCTGGGAGTCCCAGAAGTTACTAGCCTCTTTCTCAGCCTGATAATAAAATCAACCAGTGCAATCCACCAGAGTCAGACCTCTTAAATATCATGTAAAGTACTCTCCTGACTGATTTATTAACTTTCTAGAAAACTGAGTACTTTTAACTAGATCCAGGTTCCTACAACTGGTTTATTATATCTGGGAGGCAAGCAAAATAGCCAGGATTCTCTGGACAAGTTATAACTCTGCATTAGCAAGACACTTGGGAGTCCTTCCCATCCCAAGGATGAGCTACCCAGCAGTTTTTAAGTCAAATGAAATTTGTGTGTACTATTTTTTCTGTTATAACTCCTACTCAGCTCTCCCTAAGCAGGTTACCTGTTTAAAATTAATTGTTGAGTTCACATGTTCCGAAGCATGAAAATTACTTTTGTCATGTTTGAAGACATATTTTTAATGTTTTCCTCCATCACACTGCTTAAAAAAAATTCTCTTTTTGTAACCCATAGTTTCTATTTTCTTAATTTTGTGTTTCAGCATTTATCCACATTTTGAAAGGATTGTCAGTTGCCATTTTCCTGAGTTTTACATGCAAATGGCCAAATGAGTAAATGAAGACTAAATTAGACTCTGGAATAACGTGTGTTGTAGTATTCATTTTCATAAATGACCGTCCTTTCTCAGAGTTTTCATGTGACTTCACTTGTTTAGCCAGCACTCTTCGTTGTCTGCAAATTACCGGTGGCAGTCTCAGTTCCCCTTCCAGTAGATGCCCTCATTCGAGACAGTTGAAATCATTCAGACCTCGTATCAAACCCACAAAAAGACTTGTAATCATTTGGGAAAACTGAAGGCCTGTAGCACCACAGTGAACAAGCAGTCAAGTTTCCCAACCTTATCAGTAGGAGAAAAACTCATATCAAGACACAGCAGCAAAAAACACTAAGCCTCCTGAGAAAACTGGATCTTTAATTTTTAAAACTCTTAATGTTTCTGGTCAAATCAACTCATGACCTTGATTTGCTCACCTCTTTCCAAGTTTGTGTGTTGTCACATCATTCTCTTTTAAAGCCGTTTGTGGAAAAGCAGTTTAGTAAGGACAATACCAGCTCCTATTCTCAGTTCTGGTAGATAGTCATGTAAGTCATGAATTGTAGCCGACTCCATAAAGTGGTGGTGGTGGTGGTAGCTGGGAAGATCATGCCTTGACCATTTTCTGGGGTGGTCCTGTGTAGGACCGGGAGTTGGACTTCAATGATCCTTGTGGGTCCCTTCAAACTCAGGATATTCTGTGATGGACAAGGTCATTCAGTGAAGCTGCAAAGTCTGCACATGCTTCCAACATGACAAAGAGCCTCTGTCTTGAACACCAAGAGAAGCAGTAGCTGTTTGTGGTTGGGCAGGTAGGAAGAGCTTCCATTCAAAGGGAAATACTGGGCTTAAACTCAAGGAAACGTCCATGTACAGAAGATGCCTAAAAAGGATGGGCTTGTGTAGGCATGTCAGCAGCAGGCATCCAAGGGTGGTAGTTAATTCCAGTTTTTTTCCCAGAAAGCTTCAGTTCTCTTCTAGCTTATGCCACCATTGCTGTATTAACTCCTGCTCTGCCGTAGCCCTGCCTTGACTCCATGGTATCCTTCTGCCTCATAATTCCACTGAGTCCTGCTTAACTCCTTTAACCCCCTCACTGTCCTGTCTGAGCCATTTTTACAATGCTACACCATGTTAAGGAACTATAAGGTGGAGAAAGCAGTGACCAAAGACATGTATAAATAAAAAAAGATGGTCTTGCTGCATCGTCTGCTGAGAGTCTAGACCATTATTCTTCATGTGTTTCTTTCTCTTGCAGGGTGGGAATAATGCAGGACATACTGTGGTTGTCGATGGGAAAGAATATGATTTTCACCTATTTCCTAGTGGCATCATTAACCAAAAGGCAATTTCTTTTATTGGTAAGACATTTTTGGAACTTATTATAAAAAATGACATTGTGTAGTGGATAGCTGCAACTGTTTTATAGTAACAGGGAAATAAAAACATGACTCTCAGTCAGGTTTGCTGTGGCTTCAGCTGTTTGCTGCTTTAACATGAAGAGTTACTCTACTTTCAGTGTCAGTTTAGTTTCTGCTGTTAGAAAACTGAAAGCAAGAACATCTTACTATGTTGTTCCTTCTTATACTTTACGGTAAAGTTTGGACCCCACCCTCTACTTGCAGTCTCTTTTTATACTTTCAGAGATGTATGTGCTATTCTTTGAGCACACAAATGCCAGGATTTAGCTAAATAAATAATATAAATTATGTCTGACATCTCTTTACTGACTTCCTAGGAATAGGCCCCAAAATGCAGGGCTCTACTTAGGTCATCATCCAGTCCGCTTTTTGTTCACATCACCAGCTGCTTAGGGTGATGTATTTTGCTATAAAGATGTTTGGTGCAGATGGCACCATAAAAAGATTTGCATCATTCACTGGACATTAAACTCGGTTTTACATAGTAGGCAAATTTAAGCCTCTTGTCCAAAGTTTTGATTCTTTCAGAGAGAAATGAGTGTGAGTTCTAGTGAGTCATGGAGTTTCAGTTTTGTTCCATTTAATAATTTCCCAATGGATGGCTGGAATCTATTAAACGTATTTTTTCTCTCAGCTAAATATGGTGTGTTGTCTTGCTTTCCTGTTTACTCCCTTGTCAATTAGTAACAACTATAACTTGAGTTATGCTAAATTTAGGCTGAGACAGGCTCTTGCATATATTTCTGACATTCTCAAGAAGGAGGCAGCAGCTGTTTCCAGCCCACTGCATCACTAATCCTCCATGTCTCATCAGTACTGCTCTTTATCGCTTGTGGCTTCTATTTTGTAGCTCACAAGCAGGGGGAAGGCATTGCTAATGTATTACAGCACTAATTTGAGCTGAGTTTAAAACAAATACCTGAATATTGAAGAAAATTTAAATATTTTCACACAGGCTTGTCAGTGTGGTAAGGCCAGAGACTTCTTTGAGCTTTTCCCTGTGAACAATTGAGGCTGAAGTTGCAGGGCAAAGTCCACCATAAACAAAGACAAGAATCCGCTTACCTCAGCTGGCTGTGCAGCAGACTGGAGTTCACACCTGAAACAAGCCAGCTCTGATTTTCCTGAGTTTAGCAGCCTAGTAGCTGCTTACCCCAAACCAGGATTTATCCAAGAAGTTCTCAAGATCACTTTGTGTGAAATTTAGTTTTACTTTTTCAATGACATTTTAGACAGCACATGTTTACAGGCCTTACATCCTAAAAATGAGTATTTTATTCCTTACTTTAAAATAAATCATTTATGTTCCCAAAGGTAATGGAGTGGTTATACATTTACCAGGCCTGTTTGAAGAAGCTGAAAAGAATGAAAAGAAAGGTTTGTACCAAGTAATTTTTAACCTACCTTTATATTGGCAGCCAGGTTGAGGGTTTTTGTAAGCTGTTGTTTCTGACCATAAGTATTCAGTGCAGTAATAACATCCTGGATTTTAAAAGAGGGAACAGTATTTAAAATGTTGAAATGTGTGGTAGTCTTTGGACATATTTTCAAAAACAAACTTTTCATGGGTTTTATGGAATTTTATGGCATTTGATGCCACATTAGGTGGAAAATAAATCCTAAAGTGTGCACTAAGCTTCCCTTGACCTCAAATAAGGGATGATTTAACCCAGAGTTTCTGTGCCCAAATATAAACTCAGTTGGTTCTACTCTGAGCAAGACTTTAGGCCCTATGACCTTCCAAGATCCTCTACTTCTTAGAGCGTTTATGTTTCTATATAAAAATTCTCTATTTTCTGAGGCACAAATGGAGTTCAAGTGATGTATTGTGTAGCAAAAAACAAGAATATTTCCTTAAAGAATTTTGTGTAAGCCACAGCATTCGGGCATTAAAAAGAAGTATCTTTGTCCATACCAAAATGAGAAAGCTGATAAGTCAAAAATGAGAAAAGTTTCTCAACAGAAACATTGCTGATATTTGATATTGTCTTGTGGTTTATCCATTTTGTCAACAGTTATCTTAACAAGAAGCCATACAAACTAGCAGAAAGACATAGAAAAAGTAAAAGCCAATGTCAAAGTTCAACCAGTCAGCACAGCTGAAATCCTCCCTTTCTCCACTTTTGACAGGTTTAAAAGACTGGGAGAAAAGACTGATTATATCAGATAGAGCACATATAGGTAAGTGACGATTGAAGGGGAAAAAACTCTCACAAATGATTGCTTAGTTCATGATGCTAAATTAAATTATTATTCCACAGAGCAGTTATGTATTAGATCTAACACAGCTTCTTATTATGTTGTGTAGTCTGAAGCACAATAATGGAATCTGTGTCCACTGGAGAGTGATGTTTTACATGTTTTCACAGTGTTTAAGGAATACTCGCTCTGTTTTCACTTGAGGAGGCCTGTGCACTGTCAGTGACAGCAAAGGCACTTTGTCTTGAAATTATGGATGTCTGTGATTTAAAGAATATTTTTCTCCTTTGTTCTCTCACTATATCCATTTGATTTTCCACTGCAGTGTTTGACTTTCACCAGGCAGTAGATGGGCTCCAGGAAGTGCAACGTCAAGCACAAGAAGGCAAAAAGTAAATATTTTCCACACCCTCATTTCATTAATAGTTATGTAAATTTGGAAAATCGGTGTAATTTTGGAAAACAGAAATGCAATGTATCTCTAAAGAGCCTTGTTGATGTTACTAATTCTGTGACTCTGTTCTGTTCCTGCTTATGTTAGTGAACAAACTGTCAGCCAGACTCAAGGCCTCATGCTTTACTGAATACCATATTAGGAATACTTATGCAAAGCCTGAAAGTTGCTATATATTTATTATCATAGAACTTTAATATCTTTTTATGTCTCAGACCTCCTGCCCAGTATATGATACAGTGAAGAGCTTTGACAAAATTACTTGGCATAAAGTGTATTTTTGCATGTATTTATACATGTTGGGAGCGTGTTTCTTTTTACTTAGCATTGGCACAACAAAAAAGGGGATTGGACCAACATATTCTTCCAAAGCTGCACGAACAGGCCTTCGGATTTGTGACCTCCTCTCTGACTTTGATGAATTTTCTTCAAGGTACAACTATTTTCATTTCTAAATATTATGTTAAAGAGTGATACATTTTGCCTGACAGATTTGCTTTTAAGGGGATGTTTTTAAATATGTGTCTGAATTTTGTGTATAAATTGTCCAGAAGGAGAAGAAAACTAGAAAGAATGTGTGTGTGTGTGTGTGTGTGTGTATTTCCTGTACTTCACAGAGTTTCTCATCATTTAAAATACACTTTTGAACATTGGGAAATGCACTGGTTGAGGTATCAGAGTTCTGGGCATTCTCTCCCTATAGCTTTCAGTATATACTGTGCATAATATAAACTGAAATCTTGCTAAAGGTTCTGTGATTCTGTGACTATGTTCCTCATAGTTACAATTTCAATGTTTTACAGATTTAAAAACCTGGCACAACAATACAAGTCAATGTTTCCCACACTGGAAATTGATATAGAAGGACAATTGAAAAAGCTAAAGGTAAGGATTTATCCCTTGCAATGTTTATTTTAATTTTAAAAGGTAAAAATGAAGTGTACCAGATATAGCTCTTATTGAGCTAATTTAGATGAAAAATGCATATGTTCATTATTATAAAAGCTTTTAATAAATAGTAGCCATGCTTTGTAGTAGAATGTTCTCTCTTATTGTAGGCATTAATGTAAACTCTGTGGAGGATTTAATTCTCCTATAATATTTTAATTTTTTGAATGTTGTATCAAAGTAGTCAAGACAATGCAGGGTGATGACTTTAGTTAGTGTCCTGTCTGTCAGTGGGACTTCCATGCTTACTGAAGAATTGTTTGTGGAAGCATGTTTTAAGATCCTGGTATTACAAGAAAATTGTCTTTTTACAAAGAAATCCAGCAGAGCCACTGGTAAAACAGCTTTCATGAATATGTAAGAAAAGAGGATGTTAAAACTATCTCTTACCTTTCCCTGGTTTTGTCTCATACTTTTTCAGAGCTGCCACCCTGAAGTTATTTTACAATATTCAAAAGGAGTGAAATGTTTTTCTTTTGGTGCTTGGACTAGTTTTAAGTCCCGTTCTGAGTGTGTCTAGACTATAGACACACTATCTAAGGACTACAGTAAAAACATTCAGTAGGTATAGCACATCTCTGTGAACAGAAATGGTGCAGAAATTACAGTGTTCTAATGCCATAATAAGTCATGTTTTCTTATATGAGTGGTTCAATAGATTGAATGGAGGATGAGCTAATGGTTGTATTTTTCAGGAAAGCACAGTTATTGAGGCTGGCTGCTTAGACTTATCTGTATGTTTTGTCTTTCAAAAGTGAACACAGTGTTCCCTGCTTCCAGCCATTGTCTGGGGAAGCTGACATTTGTACTCAATTTGCAGGGATATGCTGAAAAAATAAGACCCATGGTTCGAGATGGTGTGTATTTTATGTATGAAGCTCTTCATGGCTCCCCAAAGAAGATCCTTGTTGAAGGAGCGAATGCAGCATTACTTGATATTGACTTTGGTAAATTATATTCTAAACTCAGCTTAACTCCTAAGAGATCAGTTTTATTTTGATTAGTTTTATTTTGATTTGTGTTTATACTGACTTTGCAAACAGCAGGAAAATAGAGAAACAAAATGGTCTTTCCTTAATAGGAACAGATCTCCCAGAAGTAAAGCTCATTAAGACAGAGATTGTATCATTAACAGGATTAAGTGCTTAGGGTTTAAATATTGATTTTTACTGAAGTTGATTCCAGTGCAGCTGAAATTTCACTGCAGATATTCTTGTCTTGATTACTTTTAAATATGTGTGCACATTTCCAAACAATCCAGGCACTCATTGCAGTGCTGCTTAGGTAATTTCTCTGCTGTGGGGGGAGGATTAAACTGGTGCAGCAACCTCTAAGTCTTGCTGCTAGAGTTGGTCTCTGTTTTGCTTTCTTACCAAAAGTCTAATTAAATCAGTGAAGAAAAAGTTAAGGACTGGAGAGATTCTCCAATCTTGAGTCACACTGTAGAGATCATGAGTAACCTCTTAAGACTTAGACAATTTGTGGCAGATACTCAGAGCCACTTGTGCAGAGCAATGGGAATGTCAGACTGTGACCTTTACACCAGGCTCTCCATGAATGTAGTGGAAATACCTTCTGTGATACACAGAACATTGAAAAAAGCTTTACACAGCAGCAGCATCCTATAATAGATCCCGTGCCTAATGGAGGTAGTATTGAGATGCTTTTGAATTTCTCCCTTGTGGGCAATCCTCAGTGAAAGTTGCAAAGGATGAATGACACGTAATAAAAAGAATTTGCCTCCCTCTTTGTCTGCTGTTCCAATTTAGCTTTAACACCAAACATAGAAGTGAAAACCTTCTTTGAACTGATGAAGGAAAATCAGTCTTTGTTTATTGCCACTGCTGACAGAGGGCTGTGCTGTTGTGTTTTTCTGACAGGCACGTATCCTTTCGTGACCTCCTCGAACTGCACCGTGGGCGGTGTGTGCACCGGGCTCGGCATTCCCCCGCAGCACGTGGGTGACGTGTACGGCGTGGTGAAGGCTTACACCACCCGCGTGGGCATCGGGGCCTTCCCCACCGAGCAGATCAATGTAGGTTTCGTGTTACAAATGTGATATACACAGCTGGCAACAAGTAACAGTCAGTGGAATGGGGTAAGGGTTATTCCCCTGATAAATAAGCACGGTAATAATAATGCTGAGCAATGACACTCATGAGGAGAGGAGAATTACATTATGAACTTAAGGTATACACGAGTGTGATGATGTTACATTGCAGTGACCGCGCTTCTGTTGTAATGATCAATGTGAAAACAGATTTCATCATCTTATATAACATCATTAGGTGTGTTTCAGTGGCGAGAGTTTGTTGTGGACTGGAACTGTCAGTGCATCCCAGAAGAGCTTAAATTACAAGAACAACTTCTGTGCTTAACAGCCTGTGTTCTCTGTGATTTATAGAATAAATGTGGTGTGTGTGTCAGGCAGTCATGCACAAATGGGTCGATAAAAAGAACAGGAGAGATTTTGATTCTTTTAAACTGTCCACTGTATTTTCATTTTCAAGAAACTAGAAAGCTCAGGGTATTGATTATGAGCTATGCACACAGCAATCTCTAGGTCAGTGTTCCGAATCTAATTTAAGGATTTAGTCACTAAAATCCTTTTCTAATGGCTCAGATGAGTTGATGGTATCCTTTGGGTTTATGAATCATGAACATAAAGTTTCTTCCTTTTTTATTTTTACCACAATATACACACTGCCAGTCTGAATGGAGCAGCTGGCAGTCTCACACTGTGGTAGAACCGAGGGGCCCTAGGCATGGTGCCCTAGCTGTTTTGACCTAGACATTGTATAAGCATTGGTCTTGTCCCAAGCATTTACAGTCTTGTCCCCAAAACCAGAAGATGTCAGAAGACAAGATGAAGAAAGTAAATGCAAACAAAATTTTATAAAGGACTGAACTGTCAAGGGAATCTTCCTGTTGGATGAAGAAGGAAGTCTCTCCTTAGAACATGAAAGTCATATCAAATACGTGATTTGAGATGCTAGTGATTGCAATACAAAAATCCTGTGCATGAGGGGATTTGTTCTCTGCCTTAGTCCTCTCCTAGCAATTTTTTTTTCCCTGAAAAATAGCTTTGAAATTGGAACAACTTTATTTTTCTTGTTATCCATCTATATTTGTTTGTATTTGTTTTCCAGCCATGTTTTCAGTGAAACACCCATCAGCATTCTCTCTGTCTTATTGTAGGAAATTGGAGATCTTTTACAGTCCCGTGGCCACGAATGGGGAGTAACTACAGGCAGAAAGAGACGCTGTGGCTGGTTAGATCTTGTCATTTTGAAATATGCTCATATGATCAACGGATTCACTGCGTAAGCATCAAAGATTTTGCGCTACATTTGGAAGTGATAATTTTGTGCTTCGCAGAATAAATATGTAGGTAACATTGATGTAAGTCCAGTAAAGTGTTACATTTTAAGCAATACAATAATGCACAGTGGGCAACTGAGAATTGTCTTAATGCTAATAATAATCTAATTCCTTTGACTTTTTTTTTTCTAATTAAGTGGTTTTACAACATGAGAGGAGTGATTTTTTTGGTACATGTTTTCACTTTGTTTTTATCAGATGGCCAGTGTAGATTGGATCAATATGTTGATTTTCTAACAGTTTGCTCGAGTGTTTTTGATCCAGTGCATTCATACTGACTTGTGCCATGGTCTAAAACCTTTTGGGTTTGAGCTTGGTTGACTCTAATGGATCCTACTTGTAGGACTAATTCTGCATCATTTGGAACCACTGCCTTGATAAGTGAGATAAATGGGATGACACAAGGGTACAGTGACTGGCACAGCTTTCATTCCAGTTCCTAGAGGTTCATTTACTAACAAAGATGTAGTCAAATATTGTGTTATAAATTCTGCTTTTAATGGGCTGAGTTTTATTTCCTTTGAGACCGAGTGGCTTCCTTGGTTGATGCATTCTGGCAAACTTGTCCACATATGCAAACACATGACCCTGAGCATTTTAATATATTATAGACTGAGACATAATTGAATATTGTTTATGCTGCTAATGTTACAAAAGAACGCTGGTCTTGTTCATTAATTTATCAGAAGGATTTTTAGGTTTGGATTTTTTCTTTTGCTTGGATTTATCTTTTGTTTTAACTTACACTGTTCTAGTTTATGTGAAAATAGCTTTAGGAAGGCATTAGGTTCCCTTCCATTTCAGTTCTATACAATTACTGCACTCCTATCAACAAAACTATGTCAGCTCTGATAACTGTGACAGCTAAAAAACATGGGTAGATTAAAAAACTTGAAGAACTGGCTCTATGGTGCTTCTTTCCCAGAAAGTCTCTCCACTTAATCCTTTCATTCATCACGTACTTACTGAGCACATATAGCCTGGACTATTATGCACATACCTGTCTAAATCCTTAGCTGCTCAGATTTTTGCCAGGCAACGTCTAAAATATTGTTCTGGAGAATTTTACTAGTTTTAAAATGCAGTTTTATTCAGATCAGTGAATCAAGATCAAGAAGACACTACAGTGTCTTCTTGAGGTTCCATTTTTGTCATCCAGTGTGTTCATTCACAAAATAAATAAGATTCATTAAACTGACAGCACGGCCCAGGCGCTGAAAGTCAGGATGGGATCCTTCTTAATGAACTGCAGATGTGGTTTTAGTAACCAGATTATGCTTGTTCTGTTATAAAAGTATAATTTAGTAAATAAGTCTGTCAGACAGTTGTGAATCAGTAGGAGTAACAGAAATAGTCACTGTCAGTGATGTCAAGTCTCATAGCCACCCAAACCAGGCCCAGCAGGTGCCACTTTCCACAGTCAGAGTGCATTTTCATGCACTGAGCTGAACACTGTGCACCTGTGTGAGCAGCCAAGCATTTGGAAATGTCTCGTAGTGACTCAGTCAAATATTCATCCTGGAGGCATAAATTCAGTTAACAATGTTCATAGCTTATTACATTTTTGTATTTCTGCTGGCTGGGCTGCCTGAACTGGATTTGTGAAAGGGATAAAAAAAAGATGGAAAGTATTAAAGAGAAGATTCATCATGTGTGTAACTAACTGATGGTTTTTGTGCAGTTTGGCATTAACAAAACTGGATATTCTCGATGTCCTTGATGAAATTAAAATCGGTGTTGCCTACAAATTGGGTGGAAAAAGAATTCCATATTTTCCAGGTAAGTTGTTAAACCTCTATGTTTGTTTTTATCTTTCCTGCCTGTTAAGCCACACCTCTCGGGAAAGATTAGTTGCTTTTTAAAATCAGACTTGAGTTCTTTTTCACTAGACATTCTGTGACAATTTCTGGGGCTGCAGTATCTGTATAAAGATGGCTGTACCATTACATTGGCATTTTCCATTCACCACGCACCTGTGTACAATGGCAAGAACTTAAGAGCAAATAAAATCTTGTGTTAGGGCCTCTATGTGTTGTCCCATTAGATTTTTTATTGGCAAAATCAGGGATCTGGAAGTCAGCAAGACTGGAGTCAGTGACTGTGTATCATTGGCAATAGCATTTAATGAAGCAAAATTGAAATAAAAGCTGTGCAAAAATGAGATGGAAACAAGCAGAATAAAGCTGCTTCTGGATGGCTTTATTAAGCTTTATTAACAGCAACAACACTGTGGTTAATAAAAATATGTATTGCCCCCTCAGTAATGATTCATGTTAACACTTTTTAGATGTAATAATACGTAATTGTTTTACATTAATGATGTTTTCAAGATATGTGTAACAGTCTCTGCCAAGAAAAGGGTTTTGGTCTGTTGAGCTATGGGAGATTCCAGAGGCACGGGGTGGACTGGCAGCAGCCAGCTTTCCCACCACTCTTGGTGGTTCCTGTCTATGGACACAATGAGAATTCCAGTGGGGAAAAGCTTGTAGACATCAGAGTTTTTCACAAGATTGATTTAACCTTGTTCCATAAAGATAAAACTCACTGAGACAGTAATGCCTTGTCTACTCTTTTATTCTGTACAAATCTGAACCAAAAAGTGGAAGTACTGTAAACCTCAAAAAATCTTATTTCCTCAAAAATAATACTGTAGTGTTGTTATTGACACCATGTTGACAGCATAGAGTACATTCTACAGTTTTTGGAAGAGGAAACTGCATTCCTGGATCCTCTTCAATCAGATTTATCTTCCTAAGTATCAGAATTTAATCTAAATTAAGAATAAAGAAGAGAATGAGTGAACAAACCAATAATACTGTTTCCTCATATATCAGATTTTAAATGTTGTCAAAAGACTTTATTGATCAAGAGCCATAGGTATGTTCTCTTAAGGCAGAGGAGCCAAAATCAACTGTGACAAAAATGGTTCTCCCACAGCTAACCAGGAGATACTACAGAAGGTGGAAGTAGAGTATGAAACAATGCCTGGGTGGAAGAGTGACACAACTGGAGCACGAAAATGGGAGGACCTCCCACCCAAGGCCCAGAATTACATCCGCTGTGTGGAAAACCATGTTGGCGTGCCAGGTAAACCTTTCTGAAGATGTCCATATGAGGATGCCACAGCAGACAGACAGACACAGCTCTGTGGAAGCGCTCAATTTGTTAGTCAGAAGTCACTTTATTTGGGCAGGAGGGAACAGAAGTACCAGTGGTCGGGCTGATGGGGGTAAATGACAGCTTGCCAAGCAGCAGCAAAGGGTGGTGTTCAGCAGGCAAGTCTGCAGTGCTGCAGAGAGCTCCAGGCTGCTGCTGCCAAGCATTTAACCAGAGGAAAGATAAACATGTGCTGTTCTTGGCAAATGGCCACCTTTTGTCAGTGAAAACTTTGGGGTCTGTGCACCGTGCTCCAGCATGTAGTTAGGCTGATGTCCTCATCTCTTCCCTTCTTTCTGCGTCCTGCACTGCATCCCTGTTTGAACTTAGATGTCTTCGTTTTGGTTTTTTTCCATTCTAACTCATATAAGGAAATGTGTTGCCTAACAGGTACAAGATTGTTTAGCCCAGTCCTTCCACTTTGGAAAAATGAGAATCTTAACACCATTGATCTGCAAAGGTCAAGCCACCCGGTTTTCCTCAAATCTAACTGCTAGAGCTCTAGAGGTGCCAAAACTCTAGGGGTGTGGCATGAATGGTGGAGTTTGCAAGGGAATTTCCACAGTAACAAGCTTAGAATGCTGGCACGTGTGCTTTTGTTTTCCATAAAGCACCTCAAAGGTCACATCAGTGGAGTACAGGCTGATTACAACTGTGGCAATGCCTGTATCGGTCACGGATCAGGAAGCATCTGATAGCAGAGACTGAAACTCAGAGAATGGCCTGTGTGTGGTCAAGGACACACAAGGGATGTGTAAATACAGCTCCCCTTACTTTTATTCCTTTGGTTCTCTGTGTGAAGTTAGGACGCCTTGCTAGGTTTGATGGCTAAAGGAGAGACCTACCCACCGTCAATTCTATAGCAACTGTGGGAATAAAACTGAAGTGGAACAGCTACAGTGCAGAATTTGGGGTGGCTGCTCACACTGGGTAATGTTTATAGTTAGAGCTTTACATTTAAAAATATTTCAGTATGTAGGCATCACTATCTCCTGTTCCACATCATGCAGACTTCAGAGTCTGGCAGAGCTCTGGCTTCCTCTCTGCAGGGATGTAGCTAAACATGCTGTCACTCAAAACAATGGCACTTAAACCTGCCACAAACATTCCTGACCTTCTATTAGGCCTTCCATCAGCAATGCTTTGTGTTTATGGTGTAATTATTTCATGCTTTCAAACTTCAGCATACTGCACTTTTAGTCCAGTAGTGCAGCTGGAGTAGAAGGATTTTTGACAATGAAACTTCCTTCCTAAAATTGGTCAGTCTGTAGTGAAGCATGATGAAAGGTGAAAATTATTCTAGTACACTGATTATAGTATTTACTCTCTGTAATTGTTTCTAACAGATGTGTTTTCCTCCCTAGTTAAATGGGTTGGAGTTGGGAAATCAAGAGAGTCGATGATCCAGCTGTTTTAAACAAATGAAGAACTTCAATGATGAGAAGCACAACTTGGTGTTCATCGGTTCCTTACCACTTCCTCTTTAAATGGAAATGCTATTTAAAACAAACAATTTTCTCTAGGAATTAAATAGAAACACAACATATATTCTGTATTGTAACATTTTATTTAAGTTCTCAGTAAATTCAGTGTAAAATCTCCTTGGTGTCCATCATCAAAAAAAGTGTTCCTAACAAAATAGGGAAATAATATTTTTTCAATTGATCCATGTTGCTATTTAAAAGTACTTTACACCTATATAGTATTTCTTCTTGTTGAAACCAATATTAAGCCTTTTCCAGTAATTATTGGATAACTTTAGAATTGTGAAGCTTGGATTTTTTCCTTCAAATCTTAAAATATCTGTGTATCTGGGTTGGCAGTACTAGAACAGATATTGTGCACTGAAATTGGTTGAATTATAAAGATTTTCAGTTTATAAAATACAGCAAAGTCAGGTGGGTATTTTTGACTGCACAAAGCAAAGCAAACACAATTATGTATAAGTTTTATAGAATGTTTTTTAATAGCCTACTAAAATGAATGGAGAGCAGCTAAAACATATTTATCACAAAGCCTATCCTAGTAACCAAGATAACATCTGTAACGGGGCCAAACTGGAGAAAGCTGACCTGTGTAATAATTCTTTGAACTATTCTGTGTACTAACAGGCTGGAGACTGTCAGGTGTGCAGCCTTTCTTTTATGCAGTAGGGAAAGGAGTGAGTGAAGGTGGAAGGAAGAGATTCCTCAGGGTACAAAACACACGAACAGAGTGGAGCTGAGACAGCACGCTGCATTTTCTCCATGACCCTGGGGCATTTCTTCCTGCTAGTCCTGTGATTGTAGTTTCCCAAGTTCTACTGTAGTACTCTGTTGAGGAGCTTAAGACTTGTGGTTCTGTAAGGCACTTGCTTCCACAGCTCATAGGTTTCCAAGAATAAATCAATGCATGACTCAATGATGACTGCTGCAGTATTTACACCCCTCACACATTTTGACCTTCCTCAGCAAAATGTAATGCCTATTTATAAAAGGGGAGGACACGTGGCAGCCAGGGTTGGGACATGTAGAAGCTGTGGAGAGGTCCCAGAATCTTCAAGAATGTACTTGGACTTCTTTGTGGATCTTCTAATTTATAATGGTTATGCATCAAGAGCTCTCAAAAAAAGGCCCACCTCTTGCAGAGGAAAAATACAATTCTAGAGATGGAGTTATTCCTTAACTGCGAAATTCTCCAAGTAGATGTTCCTTTTTTATATGTCTCAGAGAGCTGTAACAATATTTTTGTATCATTCCCATGGGCTGTGGAAATGGCATCACATCCTCAGTGATGCCATTATGTACTGTGTAAAAATAGCCCTTTTCTGACATGGTAACTCCAAGGGTACAAAACACTGACACTCGGCATTAGAAATGGGGAAAAAAGGAAAACCTGTCAGGAGGATCTTGTGCCATACTCATCCCCTTTGTCTCACCTCAATCAGTATCAAATAGCAGATAATGTTCAAAGCCATTTGTGTCAAGAAACACTTTTAAAAGCACCAGTGCAAAGCACTAAATGTAAGTCTTTACAGATTGCTGCTTGTAAGGCAGAATTCTTACACCATCCAGCTCCAGTACAGTCTCTCCATGCCCCAGTTCATTATAGAGTCTGGCTTAATGCACAAGCAAATACCCTTTTTCTCTAGGAAAAAAAAAAAGAAAAAAAGGAAAAAAAGAAAGAGAGAGCCCAAAGCTGTGAATCTTTACTTCTGTTTTAACTCCTTTGTCCATCTTTGACAAATTGTTTAATCTCACTGCTGCTGTTTTTGCAATCTGTAAAATGGCAATTAGGAATACATCCTCACCTCTTCAACACTGCCTTTTGGAGTTGCCTGGGTCAAGCCCTGCAGTCATTGATCTGAATTGAGGAGGAAGCTCTCCCTGTGGTATTTGTTGGTGTTTTGATGAAAGACCAATGAGATTTCTGACCTTATTTAATGATTGTGAAGCACTTCTGAAAGGTACTTGGTAAGTGCTAATTATCACAAGCACTGTGAAGTGTGCCTCATTTATATGAGGCACTTTAAGCATAAAGATTCTTGGAGATACAGTAATTAAGTTTTGTTTTCATATGGCTTAACCTTGTGACATTTGCCTTCTGAATGATCTAGAGCTGTTCCTTTTCTTGGCCCCATCTTCCTCCGTGCATTTGTGCTGCAAGGTGGCCGCTATATTTAAGCTTTGGTTGATTTATAGGCAAAGTCCACAGTGACCAACAAGCCACTTGGTGTGCTGAATAACTGGATTAAATGATCAAATCTAAACTGAGTATTTGGCATATTGAAGACAATAGCTTTCATAGCTTAATTTTCACAGGATTACTTTCCACCTAATATTTTTATTTTCCATTTTTTTCCATTAAGAATCCATTAAATCCACATGGCCTGTCTTTGCTTTCAAGGATTCATCAAAAACCCAGTGATGTTGTCAGTGAGCATGATGTAATAGGCAATTATCCCATGACTCTCTCTGTTACCATAAAAATAATATCATGCATTTCATTTCATAGCATGGATATTTTAAATGAAAGTTTTACTCCTATTAGATTTTATATGTGCTGTCATCAAGTTAAATGTGAGTAAGTTCAGGCTTTTATCAAAAAGCTCTTTAATCTACTGAGAGACACAGTGCTTAATAAGAACATTTTAATGTAAATTTCCTTTAATTTTGGCTGTTTTCCATGTATATTATTTTGTATTGTTTGGAATTTCATTTAATAACAATCACTGTGATGAATTTAAGTACTTCTTTCTCCACAGCCAAATTCAATAATAATGGCTAAAACTGGTTGATGCATCATCCTGTTTGATATCTGGATGGAAGAATAAGGGTAAATGTTTACTGAAAAGCTGTAATTTGAGGTAAAGATTATAGTTTTTTAAAGTAGCAATTACAGATTCACTCCTGCATGGTAATGTTTTTGAGATATTTTCTGGCACTTACCCCTACAATATGGCCTTCTTAGTCAGATACATGCTTCCTAACACATTCAGGATAGGATTTTGAAGCTTTTGTAATTTTTTAATTTGGCTATATATGGTCTTACAGTTCTGGCATAATGCACTTTATAACAGGAAAGAAAATGAAGCATTTCCATAGTAATGTGCAATCTATACTTACACCTTATGCAGATTTTTTTCAGATGATTTTTGATCCACACCCGTTTATTTTGTCCTTGAAGATGTATTAAAACAGATTTAAAGTAACAGTGCTTGGTCTCTATTTCTCTTATTTTTTAACAAAATAAACTTCATTCAAAAACCTGGTTTAATATTTCATGAATTTTAGAAAATGAGTAGCAGCATTAGTGAACGAATGTGTGTTTTCTCTCAGTCTACAGATTTTCGGTGTTTGGTCTTTTTTCACAAATTCCACAAACTTTGTCTCCCTTTCCCATTTACAAACTGAACATGGATCTACCTTTACCACTGGGCTTCGTGGTTAGTCATCTTTAGTTAGCTCACCTGAGTGACCAATGGTTTTATGAAGGAAAAATACATTTTCCAATTGATGCAAAAATTGTCGCAATAAAAGCTGGCTCAGAACAACTGCTGTGAACTCCGTGGAGCTCCTTATCAGCAGCACTGCGAGAGAAAGCAAAGGCTGATATTGTCTCAGAGAAACAATTAACACCTCTAAAATTGAGTGGACTTCAGACAAGTACTGTTAGGGCTTCCAGAAGCCTCCACAGAAACCACTCCTTTTCTCATCTGTTTCAGAAGGAGCCAGAAACAGCAGGTAAGTGACCTGTCCAGTAAATGACAGCAGGTCAATGCCTCACACACCACTCAGGGCAATTCCTGAGACCTGTATGAGAATTGATCTGCTAATTAATTAGTATTTCTTCATTCCTTTGCATCAGTTATATATATAAATATAAATGCACACACACGTATGTCTGATTTCACACAGAATGGGCTTTGGTAGCTGAAGCATCTGAAGTAGTGTCATCTAAATCCATGTCAGGCTGGCAATGCCTAAGGCAAACAATCAAACAACCCCCAAAAAAAACACAAACACACAAAAAAATTTAAAAAACCAAACCCAAGCTGGAGAGCTGTGTCCGATGATTGGGATGGAGGAAAAAATAGACATTCCTGCCCCTAACCTCTGACAGTAATACTTTACATGGAGTCAAACTCTAGCTCACTCATTATTCCCTGGGGAAGTGGCCTTGCCTCCTGTACAGTAACATTTCATGCCCATCAGAGAGCTGGTTAAATGTGTCAGATGTTGGCAAAAAGGATGAGCTCACATCACCCTTTTAACTGGGCATCGGGCAAGAAAGGAAATCCAGCTCCAACTGTCTTATCTTTAGAAGTCCCTGTTTGTGGCAGTCCATCAGGGTGTAACCTGGGAGTTTGTTGGTCACTAATGAGTGAGTGTATTAGTGCTTGCTTTGTCTTTTATTAGATCCAGGTTGCCAATGACAAAGAGGATGCCTGAGGCATGGAGCCTGCTGGACTGCCACAGTGCTACATGGATCCATGGCATGAGAGAAGTGAGATTGTACAGCGTGCTTTGGTCCTTTTCTTCCCAAATCACTGGTCCATCACAAACAAGCTTTGATAATGACTGCGTTTTACAGAACAATTTCAAGATTTTGCCATTTAATCTCTTATATACTTACAGGAAATTAGTCATTCTATAATACTTTCATGTGTTATTAATATCTGTAGATTTCTGGAGCAGGCACTGTTGATTAAATATTTGCCCACCAGCTCCATGAGATGGTAAGAAAAATAAAACAGGAAAGAAGGTCTTTTGTAAGTACATACACTTCATATGTTCCATTAATGTAAAAAATTTTGGCCAATAGCTGCATTTTTCAGTGGCTGAAAACAGAATAAATTTTAACACTATCCAAATAAATGTGTTTGGCAAGAAAATGTCTTTGTCAGGGGAAAAAAAACCCAAACACTTGTGTATTTGAATGTTTTCACAGTCTCAAGATAATGCACCCTTCCTGTGACAGGCATTACCTTTCAGGAGCTGAGCGCAGACACCAGAGTTTACATTGCAGGGCTGTAAATAGTGCCTCAGACAGCAGTGTTGGGTTTCAGGTGATACCTTTACAGTGCCTGAGGAGTGGCAGAGCACTTCAAAAAGTTTAGGTGGCTGCTGAAATCCTTAAAATACCCTCAGCAGAGTCACTGGAGACAAGTTTTCTTAAGGACTGCAGAATACACTCCACTATACGTGCCCTTCCAGCAGAGGTGGCAGTATCTGCCTTCATCCTTCCCTACAGGAGACAAAACTTTTCGTGCTAGCTGGGCCTAATTCTTCAAATGTGAGTTAATTGTGTTTGCCACTGAGGTTTTCTAGCCTGGCTGGCCTGTAAATGGAAAAGATCCCAAGCAAGTTGTGCTGGAGTCAGCTTTTGGAGAGTATGACAAAATGACAAGTGTGGAAATACAGTGTATTACCAGTCACGATCATAAGAAGGTGTTTCATGGTGTTCTTTGCTTCTGAAGAGGAAACTCACTGTGTCAAACCTACAGTAATTAGAGTTATGTTTCCACTGAGATTCTTAAAATAGTGCAGCCCTCTACCATGAATGGAAACCTGCCCTTTGAGCTCTGAATTCCAGAGTGTCTGACAAATGGCAAAGACATTGATAAGCCTGAGGGCTGGGCCATAGAAAGCTCCTGAAGCTCAGGAAGAGGCTCAGGGTTCCCCATGTCTCAGTACATGCTGGGAAGCACCTACTAAAGAAGCACCTCTGCCAAAAACGACCTGAGGTTTAAATGAGATGTCAGGATGAGTAAGAGCTTACAGTGCACTTGCATCTTGAATAAAGCAGATGGTCTGCTGGGCTGTACCGAGGGGGATAATGGCCAGAAGAGGGAGGGAAGGTGGTTCCTATTACTCATGTTGATGAGTAGTACCACAGATTCCTGCTACATGTCTGCTGGTATCCATTGTAATGGCATGTTTTGTGTCCTTAGTAAAGGGGTGAAGAAGAAAAGGAGAATTGGCAAGGTGATGTGATGTTCTAGTTTCAAGACTCTGCCTTGCTACAGCTAAGACTCATTTTGCTCCTGGTACACAGTCAAGTGTATGTCAGTACCACAGTCACAGCTTTGCTGCTCAGTTCCCACCCCACAGCATTGAAAACAGGCAGTGCAGTTCAGATTTCATACTCCAATTTTTTTCTGCTTCATTTCTCCCAGCCATTGAGGCTGTGCCCTTGTGGTGACCTTGGCAATGACTCTTATCACTGTTTCATGCTTTCGTTGGAAGCTGGGTTCTTTCAGAATTCAGGAATGCAGTTTGTAGCTGTACCAACGGGGCCTCAGGCATGTCTGCCTGAGATAAAACATAGCTTGTAGACATTTACTGAGTAAGTTCACAAAAAGTTTGCCTTGTCATTCTGAAACAGCATTAAGTTTCTATCTATAGCTTCTAAAGGAGATTACTGGAAAAGGGGACTAAGACATCAAACCCATTCCCTGAGTATTTGGCCCACTGCTTGTTAGTACATATGTTCTGCAGAAAAAATAATATGGCTTCAGTGATCTCTGCTTGCATATATTGGGTACTGGAATAAATAACATCTCCAACTTTGCCAGAAGAACTGAACTTGGAATAAAAGAGCAGGAGGCTCATCTGTTGGGTGCTGGACCTGGCCTGAAGAACAACCCATACCTGGGACAAACTGGTTGGGGGTTGTGAATTTTGAAGAGCTAGGAGGAATGTCAGACTACTCTTCTCCCTTATTCAATCAGTTAATCAATGCCAGTATCACAGTTTTATGTTTGAACCAGTTACAGCAGTGATACATTTGTATATTTAGGTAGCCCTTCCTACAGCTTAGGCAGTGATAATGGATCAGTATTAAAAGCAGAGGCTACACTGGACACCTTCACCAACAATCTGGAGATCTTCTAAATCTTGCAGATAGGAAAGGAGAAAAGAAGGACAGGATTGCGTTGCACCAATATCTTCTCTGAAATCCTCATGCAGAAAAAAAATCGAACAATATTAATGCATGTATATGATAAGAAGATAACTGAGCATAAATACATGGAATAAGTTATAATAGATTTTAATATACATGGAAAAGAAGTCAAGTGAAAAAAGTAAAAGAAGTTAGCTAGTTAAGGCATTATAAATAGGATAAGGCATTTTGTCTATTAGAGATTGATTTGCCCCATACTATGTCATTAAAATACTAAAGCTGATACTGATGAAAGTCTGAGCCCTACGCAAAATGCATTGATGATTTCCATGCAGAGGAAACATGCCAGCAGCACAAAAAAGTCTCATTCTATTAATTGGCACCCTGGATGGTAGGCCTAGGACTGAACATTACTTTTATAGCTCGTACCACACCACTCATGCAAACTGCTCAGCAGAGAGCAAAGAGAATGAGTGCCTTCAAGAATTCCCAGCATAAATGGATTTCATCTGCAAAGGCTGCGCTCAGGAAATTTCCACATCAGCCCTTGTGATGGTCCCTGTAGCTGTGGCATGTTATCCTGGCAACGTTCAGGGAATCGCCTTGACTCTGTGCAGCTTCTGTTCTCTGCACAGAGATCTTCTCTGTGCAGGGCTGACAACACAGCCACACATATTTAAAATAAACACACTTTGTGGGCTGCTGCTGGGGATGGTTTGTTAGACATGGTGAGTGCAGAGCTGGCTTCTTGGCCAGCCTGCACTGACACAGCCCCTCTGAGCTGAGCAGATGCACCCTGAGTTATTCCATCTGAACGGATGCTCTGGGGAGTGGAGAGAGGAGAGCATTTGAGGAACAACATATAAAGCTGTCTCGAAGCAAGGATTCACTTCCACAACAAAATAATAAGAGCAGGGGTGGATGCAGCTGCAACACGGAGGGAGGAAGGTTTTGCCCAGCCCTTCCCAAGCCATGTGTGGGAGAGGATGTTTGTACTGTGTGGGGATAGTGAAAGCTACCTCTCAGAGCCTCTCCCACACAAATCCACACTGAATAATGGATATCACTACTTGGACAAAGATTTAAAAAATTCTTAGGACAACCACCTAGTACTAAATCAAAAACATTGTTGCCTGCAGAGCAAGAAAACAAAACACTTGGCACCACGTTAGGCCAGAAATAGCAGTTCTCACTGTCAGAGCTCATATTCCTTTTTTCATGACAGATTTAAATAATCTGGAAAGAAGCAAACTGAAAGGAAACTGTGCAACAGAAATGAAAGCACGCTATGAAAGGGCCAGGAACAACAGCACCCATGAAAAAAACCCGGGGAAAGCAGCCCTTTTGTAAACCCCATCAGCAGAACAATAACATCTTTGTAACAGCAAAAATAATTTATAGTTTTGAGGGTGCCCTCTAGTGAGTGAGACCCTCGGGTGTTCTGATCTGCTGAGCAGCACTGGTGTATCTCAGGGCTGGCAGAACAGAAACATGCTCTGAAACTCAACCATGCTGTGCTAATTTAAGAGCAAGCACTGGCTGGGGTGCCAGGGTGGCAGAGCCTTGACTTAACAGCAGCGTGTCTCAAGACCCAGCCCTTAATCCTGCACATCACTGGCTTGTCAAATATTTTTTTGGATGTGTAAACCAACTCATCAAGATGAGGGCATGAACTCTGTGCTAGCAAGTCCTCATAAAACAACAGGCTCTTGTGAACAGATAATGTCTGAACCAGGTGTAGCCCTCTGATCCCAGCTGTAAATACGTTGTCTGTTAAGGCTAAGAAAAGGACACAGAAAAAAGGAAACAGCCCCAGGGCCTTCCAGTGAAAGCAGGTTTATGCAAAGAGGGTTTTTTTATCTTCAGATCCATATTGCAGAGCAGAGAAAGGACAGTGTAGTGGGACTGAGCACATGGGGCATGGTGCTTTACCCCAGGCCTAACAGGGGATGTGTACTTATCCTGATAGACCATCCCATATAACACAGGCTGCATGCTGGCACATGGCCAACTACATCAGCTATTATAATATACTTTCCACTTGAAAGAATTTCCAGAATATTCCTTTAACTGTTTTAGCATGAAAACATTACAGAAGAACTGGCGAGTTGGCCAAAATCCACTCATTTGATATCAATTCAAGGAAACTCCCTATTTAAAGAGGTGTAGGAGGTGGAGTACCACCTCTGTGTGATGTGCTTCAATATCTTTCTAAATGGCCTAGGAATGAAAGAATAGAATAAATGGGGAATTTTTACAATAAACACATGGAGAGGAGGGCTTTGGTATAAATGAAATTGAAGGGAAAGTAAAATATTTTGAAGGTCTGGATTGCTATTTATCTGCCACCTGTTTCTGAAATGGAACACTTTGTCTTGTTACTGTAAGTTTCTTGCAAAATATGGCATAGAGGGAAAGAAGTAAGACTGATAAATATTTAGATTTACAAAGCCAAATAATCTGTCCTGGTATTTTTCCTGACCCTGTCTAAAACAGAAGGCAGAATTTTCTTCAATTTGCCGTGTCCCAAGCTTGTAAGTTCTTTCCCTCTTAAGAAAGCTTTCAGTATTGAATTGCAATGTCTGTGACTTATACTGTGATTTTTATCTGCCTGTTTATTTCTATGTTTTGGAGTGGTTGAAAGCATTGACTGACAGGTAAACATTTATTATGATCGTCTCAAAGGTGGATCAGATGGATCAGAAACGAAAAAAGGTCTTTAAATTTGTAATTGCTTGTTGGAGTATAAAAATCTAAATCTACGTTGTGCAGGCAGAGTCTATAGTAGTTCATGTCAGAATGTGATATACTTACTTAAACTGGTCTCAGTCCAAAAGGAATGCAATGACAATTGTTACAAAGGGCTCAGTGTGACCCCAAGGACAGTATATTGGTAAAACTGAGGAAGCTTCCGCCCGTTCAGTGTATTTCTAAGTACTCCAAAGAAGGGACACAAGAAGTGAGGTATCAGAGAGGTGTCTGTGCAGAGCTCTGGGGCACCCAGGGCTCCCTCACTTCCCACATGGTTTTACAGGCCATGAACTGGGATGTGGCACAGGTGATGTGGATCAGGACACAGGAGTGCTTCAATGCGCACAAAGTATTTCAGCTTGAATAAAAAGTGGAGACAACTTCATAGTCATGGATGTTAATCAGAGAGTCAGTAGGGAATGGTTATTCATTGTTTTTCATAAAATCAGACATAGGGGGCACCCAGAGTTCTTCTGTGTCTGCCCTGAATTTCTTGAAGCACTGGTAGAAATAGAATATAGGAAAGACAGGCTTAACAACAACAGTCCATTTTGCTCCTTAAATTTGCTTACTGGAAATAGAAACTGTTGAATATATATGAAATACCATTTCTCTTTGTGCCGTAGCTGACCAAGCTATCAACCAGGCAATTTGTCTGTAATATTCACACAGGCACAGGAGAAGCAAAGTAGCAAGAAAAAGACTGTAATTTTTATGCTCTGGGTTTTGGGTTTTTTTGGTTTTTTCACAAAAAGGTTTCAAGGATAAGCCAAAATCATGGTATTTCACAGTTACCTTCACTGATCTGGGATGTGTTTGGGCTGCTTTTTCACATTCAGAATATCATTAAGTAACCTGAAAAATCACCAGCACTTATTTTCAGGCATGCTCAATGCCAACAAGCTTTGCCAGATCAGGTCTCAGCCTTTCTGCTACTTCTAAATCACCAGCGGGTCCTCCTCAAGGCTCACTGCTCTGAAACTAATAAAACACTCAGCACCATTATGCTGGGTAACAATTCAGAAGACAGGCAGGTGAACCAATTCCCTCCCTGCAGGGTGCTCAGGGCTGCTACTACAGAGCAGACAGAATTATTTTGCCTTCACAGCTTGCAAAGAGAAGAGAGCTGGTCAGTAGCAGATGTTGGTGAAGGTGAGTCTTGCAAAGCAATTAAGAGATGTCACAACCTGAGGCTGACTCAGAGAGCGGCAACAGAACATTCCTGCAGTGGGGTAGTGGTGGCAATGTGTCAAATGTAATCAGCCCTAAGGGGAAGCTGGACTTGGTGATCCTTATGATTCCCTTCCAACTCAATATTCTGTGATTCTGTGAAAGTGCCCTTAAATTTACTCTTCAGTGACAGCACCAGCAGCCTGAGCTGCTCCCTTTCAAGTCTACTTTGTATTTGAGATCAGTGTTTCAGAGCACTCCTTCCCCACAAGTGGAATAGTGCTTTTAGTTCTTTCTTAGTATTTCATCCAGACATCTCAGACAACTGAGTTCCAGCCAGGTTTATCCCACGCCACGTTAATGAAACATGTGTGATCCACTGTCCTCTGTCCTTACAGGGCTCTTTCCAACTGGAATTACATTCTGATTAACCAATATTCCCCAGAGAACTTCAGGAACATCAGAGTGTATAGCTAATGAATATTTACAAAGTAGTTTCCTTGGACAGAAAGAAAAGGCCACGAGTTTTCAATATGCAGTTGGAAAAGTCTGCTGAACATCCTTCAGCATGCATTTGCAAGCATGTGCAGAAAGAGCCAAAGCAGAACTCCTTACAGATAAAGGAAGAGTGGCAGGAGTAAAATTTTGGAGCTCAGAAGGGATTTTTGGGAATTGCTATGAATTACAACCATGGCTTCCACTCCACAGACTAGAAGACTGGGCTGATCAGCTCTACAGAAAAAAAAAAATCACATTAACCTCTATGAAATCAGAGTGATTGTACCTGCAAACTATTAGCAGCTCAGCAACTCACTCTCATCGTTTTGGTGTTTGGACAATGCTCTCAGGCACTGGTGTGATTTTTAGGGCTGTCCTGGGCAGAGCCAGGATGCAGAGCTTGATGATCCTTGTGGGTCGCTTCCAGCTCAGGATATCCTGTGATTATACAGCCATAGTTAGACACCATGCTCAGTACTATTGATCTTGGTGCCTCAATAGTTTTGGAAGAACTCGAGCAATGAAACCAGACCAGAGTTAGTCCATTAGGTATAGTCCATTTTCAACACACTGATCTGTTGCATGTCTTGCATAATTGTATTTTCATATAAATGATTGCCATTCTAAATCTTGTGCTAGTATTGAAATCGTACATTGAAGTTTTTATGAGTTTGTAAATGAAAGAAAGCATTTAAAAAAAATACTGATTCTGTCACTACTTTTTGGGGAGATTGTTATTGTTTGGGTTTTGGTGTTTAGAGGTTTTCTTTGTTTCTTTGTTTGTTTCTTTATTTCTTTTCAGGAAGAAATGTACATCTTTACTTGATAACTTGTTTTTGACCAGAAGAAAACAAAGAAACCATGAATAAGTCCTTCACTCTTAGCAGACTGTAAGTTCATTCATGGAAAAATCACTCCTGTACTTGGTTGTGATTCTGTCCAGAATCCCACAGTACATACAGAGAAAGTTTTGAATTCAGAGACCTCTCTGGAAGAAATAAAACTGTCTTGATAGATCACCTCCTTCAAGTGACACAAAAAATAGCACCCAAACTCCAACACCAGTCTTAAACTTGTTTGCCCTGAGGAAAACAATGTATTTTCAAAATATACATAGTAACCAGACTGGCTGCCACTTGGAATGGCATCTGAGGCTTTCAACCCATGAAACCACACCTGGGCTGCTATAGAGCCCACCTGTAAATAGCAAATTAATTGCAGTAATTCCCTTTCACAGCAGAAGGCATTGGGGAACTCCAGATTTAGCTGAAACTGGGTGTCAGTCTCCAAAAACTAATATGCCCACAAGCGGTGAACCCACTCCTCATGTTGGCTGGTGGTGAGGAGCCCACCAGAGCCCCCTGGCCAGACAGGGATTCTCCAGCCTCCTCGGTGGTTTTAAAAAGTGAATTCTCGTGCCTGTGCACATTTTTGTTGGTTCCACAGCATTCAGACAGCCCAAACCTGGGCAGGGGGTTTAGGCTGTACAAAGAGCTCTGTGAGCCCAGCGTAACGCAGGGTCCTGCAGAGAAGGGAAAAGAGGGCTCATAAATGATTTGGACGCAGGACTGGAAAGGATACTAAGTAAGTTTACAGATAAAACAAAACCGGGAGGGAGCTGTTCCTTCCCTGGAAGGCAGGGGCCTTGCAGAGAGACCTCAACAAATTAGAGGGCTGGGCAATCACCAACTGTATGAAGTTTGAAAAGGACAAGTGCTGGTTTCTGCACCTGGAACAGGGCAAACCTGGATGTAGAGACAGGCAGGGGAACTGGGAAAGGGCCCTGGGGTTTCTGGTGGGTGGCAAGTTGAATATGAGTCAGCAGTGCCCTAGCAGCCAAGAGGGCCAGTGGTGTCCTGGGGGGCATCAGGCACAGCATCGCCTGCCGGGAAAGGGAGGGGATTGCCCCGCTCTGCTCTGCGCTGGGGCGGCCGCACCTCGAGTGCTGGGGGCAGTTTTGGGTGCCACAATATGAAAAAGACATAAAGCTATTACTGAGCTTCCAAAGGAGGCCCACGAGGGTGGTGAAGGGTCTGGTGGGGAAGACGTATGAGGAGGAGCTGAGAGCACTTGGTCTGCTCAGCCTGGAGGAGACTGAGGGGAAACCTCTCTGCAGCTCCAACTTGCTCATGAGGGGCAGAGGAAGGGCAGACATTCATCTCTTCTCTGTGGTGACCAGCGACAGCACGTGAGGGAATGGGCAGAAGCTGTGTCAGGGGAGGTTTAGGAAAAGGTTCTTCACCCAGAGGGTTGTCGGGCTCCGGAACAGGCTCCCCAGGGAAGCGGTCACAGCCCCAACCCTGACAGAGTTCAAGGAGTGTTTGAACAATGCTCTCAGGCACGCGGTGCGAGTTTTGGAGTGTCCTATGCAGGGCTAAGAGTTGCACTCGATGATCCTCGTGGATCCTTTCCAACTCAGCGTACTCCGTGATTCCGGGTTTATTGACAAACCGAGTCCCAGAGCTGGTTTCGCTGTGCCCCGCCGGCTCCACACGGGCCGCTCCGGGCGCACGGAGGTGACGCCTGAGGGGCGGGGGCAGCGGGCGGGGCGGCGGGGCCGGGCCGGCGCCTCTGCCAACCCCGCCCGGCGCTCGGGACGCGGCGGGAAGAGAAATTTTCCTCTGCAGACGAAGCTTTCGCTTCTCCGCGGAAAGAACGGAGAGGTCGCCGTTCCCGAGTGCCCGGGCCGGGATGTGAGGGAGGCGGTGGCGCGACCGTGACGCGACGCGGGGCGGGGCGGGCGCGGGTCGGCCCGGCCATGCCGAAGCGCTCTTGCCCCTTCGGGGACGCGGCCCCGCTCCAGCTGAAGACCCGCGTCGGGCTGCGGGAGCTGAGCCGCGGCGTGCGGGGCGAAGACTACCGGCGGGAAGTGTTCGGTGAGCGGGGGGCGGAGGGGGGAGCTCCGGGCCGGCCGTCCCGCCGGGGGGATGTGCCCGCCGGCCCGCGGCCATGGGGAGCCCGTCCCTAACTCTGCTCTCCTCTCCCGCCGCAGAGAGAACCCGGCGGCTGCTCTTCAGGGGTGCCCAGGCGTACATGGAGGGCGCGGCGGCCGCTGCCCGCCCGGCAGAGCCGGGGCTGGCCGGGGAGGCGCAGGGCGAGGGGCCCGGCTGGAGCGGGCAGCTCCTCATCGGCCACGACGGGAAACTGCGGCGGCGGCCCGCGGACAGGGGTGAGTGCCCGGGGTGTGTCACAGAACCGCACAATACCCCGAGCTGGAAGGGACCCATGGAAGTGCAACTCCTGTCCCGCCCCGGACACCCACGACGTTTCCACCATGAGCCTGAGAGCGTTGTCGGAATGATTATTAAACTCTGGCAGGGTTGGGGTCGTGACCACTTCCCTGGGGAGCCTGTTGCAGTGCCAGACTACCCTCCAGGTGAAGAACCTTTTCCTAATATCCAACCTAAACCTCCCCTGACACAACTTCAGGCCATTCTCTCGGTTCCTGTCCCTGGTCACCACAGAGACCAGTGCTGCCCCTTGGCTTCCCCTCACAAGGAGGTCTGTACTACGATGAGTAGGTGTGTGCTGTGTAGTTCTTCTTGATTGACTTTACTTAAAGGAAGTGTTAGATTTGAGCTTTCGGATTTCGGAACTGCCGCGTGTATGTTGTGCTTTAAAATCCCTTAGCTTCTTGCTGCTGAGCAGAGAAGAACCAAGAAAGTTCCAAGTGGCTCTCCCTGCCCGAGCGTCCTGCGAAGTGCTGCCACCTGTAGCTGTGCGCGGACGCGCCGCGCTCCGCAGCTCCTGGGACTCCCCCGCTGCTTTCTCTGCCTTGCTGTAAAGCTCACCCATTGTTTACCGTGTCTTTGCCAGCAGTTCCGCCCGTGGGAGCGTCCAGGGCCTGCTCGTCGTGTGTGAGGACGGCCGATGTGAAGCACGCGTGTGCGCAGTGTGACCGGTTCGTCTGCCAGAACTGCAGCAGGCTCTGCAGCTGCTGTAACACGGTTACCTGCTCTTTGTGCTCCACTGCTGAGTAAGTGCCTTTCGAGTTTTGAAGCTTATTTTAATTACACGTGCCCTAATAGTTGGATGCAGCAGGTATCTAGCAGATATCATGCACATAAAGAACTTAAACTCTTCCCATGCTTTAGCAGCAGTAAAGCTGTCTGAAACATGTGAACCAAGATGCCTGTGTGAAGCGGTCTAATCAACCTTAGTGCAAGTCTAGTTTAGCTTCTTATTTAAGTTCTATAGGAGGCAAAAATTTCTCTTGCTTTTCCACCAGCAATATAGCATGCTGGCCAGTGCTGAATGCATGCACTCCCAAGGAATAATCTTAATTTTTGCCCTCATTGTTTACAATTCTGTGATACAAAGAAATACCGAGTGTGCTGTGTGGGAGTCCCATGGTTGCAGTTGATAATGGAATAGTATGCCATTGTTGTGTTCCAGAAACAGTAGGCACACTGACTTTGTTTCTTCTGGTTTTGTTTCTTTTTTCCCCCTAGTTATGGTGATGTGGGAGAGCAAGTTCTCTGCAATGGTTGTTCAATATTTCAAGTCTGAAACTTGATGAAATAACCCTTGTGGCTAAAACGTCCATGAATTTCATGAAGTCTTCTCCTTACAGCTGGTCAATTAATCCTTTTAGCATGTGAATTAGTTATGGAATTTCTATGTTTTATATCTTTATATTGGACTTTTAAATATTGTAGCTAAATAAACATTTATATTTTAAAGCTTTTTAGATTATTTTGAGTCAGCTTTCTCCTTTTCCCTAGCTGTGGTATGCCTGTCTGGAAGGGACTGCTCTATGCTCTTACCTGGTGTTCCTGATGTGATACAGGATTCAGAATATTCTCTCCACGTGTTGGTCATGTTAGGACACACTTTTGTGGGATCAGAATAGAAATCAGTTGCTCCTTCTGTGCTTTCAGGTGAGTGTGAATCCATTCTGGACACACGCAGCATTTTCTTTGTGAGCTAACTAGGAAAATCAGCCAGGCATGAAGGCTTTTCCGAATAAGAGAATTTGCTGATTCTGGTTAAGTTTTTTTTAAGCTATCACAATTTGTGGTTACTGACAGCTTGAATGGTTTTAGTCTTTCTATGGTAACTTCGATAGAAAGAGCAATAGCACACCACGCTGGGAGCAGAAAAGCTTTTTTCAATAGTTAATGTTCCAGTACCTCCACTGTAAGGTCTTTCTTGGAAAGCAACTTACCTGTATGAGTTGACCATCTACACCGTAAACTTCATATTGTCCTGAATACCCACTCAGAAACAGCTCACAAAGTGGTCTGAAAAATGGTCAACGCTCAGGGGTACCTCTCCATAAACCAGCTCACTCCTCATTTTCCTTTCAAATCACCGCAGAGGCTTAGTATTGTTTGTGCTGTAGGAGCGAAGTAAGGTACTACTGGACAGCCCCTCAAAATAGTTTTCTTATACTGATTTTGCTATGTTTCATAAAAAAAAGATTTTTCATCTGGCAAACCAACTATGCCTAAGAGAAAACTACGGTGGTCTTTGCCTCAGGAAAATGCTGGTTTGAGTGGCTGATTTCAGACTGTAGGAAAGGAATAGATTTGACACACACAAAAAATGAAATCCTTGTGGCGCAGCTAATGGTCTGTTTCTCAAATTCTTTGCCTTGAATTCCTGAAGCAAAGCCTGCCTCTCATGCTTCCCAGTCTTCTCAACTGTGATTAGTATGTTTTGGGTAGAGTAACCTTGTTTTACCTGTTTCCCTCCACTTTAGCCATTTCTGTTTGAAGAAATGGAAAGGCCCTTGCAGTGCAAGGTGAGAGCCTGACTTCTCCCTCATGGGGACACCTTTATTTGACATTCTGTTGGAGGCATTCTGGGTATTTGCATGTCAGAATACTGCAGCTACCCAAAGAGGGTGGTAAATGCTCTAGTTAAGGGTGGGGGTGGCTGTTGCTGAAGAGCAGCAGTTCTTCATAGCTGCATTGGCATGGCTTTGGGTGTATCAGCCACAGTGAGGTGCAGGATGACATCCTTTCTAGCCTCTGTAGCAGTTTGTGTAACCATGCAAACACACTTTAAAAGCATTTGTGCCCTTTAGGGGTTCCTGAGGGGTGTCACTTCACTCTCAACCATCTGTGCCAGCCTGGACTGACCATCTGTGCCAGCCTAAATGTGCTGATGGATCTGGTCAGTTTCCCTGTTCTGCATGTTTTGGAGCCAGTTAAAGTGGAAGACTTTACTGGTTCTTGCTCCAGTCTTCATTTTGAGCAACTATGAAATGTCTCTTATCATCATCCCCATAACAAACAGAAAAAAGTCTCAAGTCAGATGAGTAGTGAAAGAATTAGTCAGAGTGTGCAGGAATTCTACAGCATTATCTATCTTTTCAAAGCTCTAATAGATGAAGTCAGGATGGTGGCAGATCTCTGGTGCAGTTCCCAGCTGTCAGGTATCACAAGGCAGATAAAAATGTTGCATCTGTGGCAATCATTTTAAACCACAAAGCTGAGCTTTATGGATGGGAAGAACCTGTGGCTTAATGCATTTAGATGTTAGTTTTAGGAAAGAGTTTTAAAACTTGGCTGTGTTTCATTTGAAGCTTTAAGCAGTGAACAAAAGTGTTTTTCAGTCAAGCATATTTTTCAAAATGAAACCTTTAAGTATGTGTCTGCTTTTTCTTACTCTCTCCTGAGGGTGAGAGACTGAAAATAATGTTTTGCTTCCAGGCTCTGGGAGAGATGAGACATGTTGTTTACAAATGATTTGTGTTTCAAACTAGCTGATAGAAATGGTTTTTGGCTCATTTAGTCAGTGCTGTATTTCATAGAAAGCTGTCCTCTGTAAACAATGACACGGATTTCATGGCTTAATGTTCTTATTTGTTATCCTCTAGCTGCTTGAAGGATGGTTGTGCATTAGGATAGATATCCAATGCAGCATGAAGAGCTGGGAGAAGAAAAGCAGGAGGGCTGGAAGAAGGTTAGAGGCTGGAAGGAGCAGGGCAGGAGAAGCACAGAACAGTGTGGCCAACTCTTGCATGGGGTGGTGCTTCATACATGTAAGAAATGGGGTTTAGTGGTTACCACATCTGTTTCTCTGGCTTCAGAAGATGAGAAAACTGCCTGTGTCTACCAAAAGACTCAAATATTATTCAGGAAAGTTTGTTTTCTAGTCCTGCAGTTCTCAGATAAACAGTGCGAGGCAAGACTGGGAACTGTTTGTAAATCTTTATAATGCCTACAGAAAAAAAAAACCAAACCTGTGTGAAGGGAAAAATCTTTGGGTGAGAGGTACAAAGATTTTTCTGTTTGCCTAATTAACTCCTGCTCACAAGGGCTTGTCTGTTGCCACCGATCGTTGAGCTGTAATGAAGTTGCAATACAACACATAGGGTACCCCTAGGACTGTAAAGGAGAGCCAGAGAAATTGTCTGGTTTATTAACTGAGCAGCAAATTGGGTTTAATGCTGTCCTTTTTTGTTGTTACTGTATGTTCTTCCCCTCCTGCTCAGTGCAAAGTGTCAAAAATCAAAGTTTGCCTGCTGTTCCAAGGGAAGGAGGTCCCCTGAGGAGCCAGCGTATTGGTGGGTAAAAATATCCTGCAGTAATGATTTTACAGATGGATGAGAAACTTCTGAGGCCTGTATATCATTACTGGTGACATATGTCTCAAAGAGCAGACCTTTATGTCTAAAAGGAAGTCAGCTGATCTGATCAGGATAAAATAATTTCTTTTAAGACTAATACGTGAGTAAATTCTAGAAACGTGTGGTTTCATAGACACCAGATATTTAAGGACAGTCTAAGGTGGTAAATGTCTGCAGTAGTCTCCAGTATCTCCACAGTGTGCTAGAACAAACCCACAGCATTGTAAAAAAGCTCAGTGAAAAGAAAAAATACACTTGAGTAGTCTCCTTCAATAGCATTTGTCCTGTGCACATAGTAATTCCCAAATATTTTGCAGTTCAGTCCAGAAGTCTGCTTTTTTTCCAGGAGGAAAGTGGGCCATTCTACAGGTGATCCAGACAACGTGAAAAATAAAAATAAATAAATGTCTCCATTCTGTGATTGATGTGTCTTTTGTTTAATATAGCCAACACCTCAGCCTCTTCCCCTCCTTTTGTTTTAGTGTCCTACACATTTGGGCCCTGACTTGCAGCCAATTCATAGACATTTTTTGGTATTCCTTTCTGAACAGGTGATAACCAGATGCAGCTGTATTTTATCTCAGGACAGGGCATAAACCCCAAATAATGCAGGTGAGAGCAAAAGGAAATGTCATTTTTTTCCTTACGAATATGGGTAAGACATTTATGCTTTGCTTCTGTGCTGCATTTGCTGCCATCAGCTGTGGCACTCAGAAGTAGCAGCAATCTGCAAAGGGCTTAAATCTTCTGAATCTTTGAAGAGGTGCAGCCAAGAAGTAGAAATGGAAACAGTATCTTTGTCCCCAGCTTTGTTAGGCCTGGTTCTTTAGAAAACACACAGCTGGCCTCTGGGTGGATTGATTAGACAGCAGCAAATGCCAGCACTGTGCAAGGACTAAATACTTGTCTCTTTCACCATGCTCCCTGCTAGTCATTGCGTGATGGCTTTGGGTTTTGACAGGATCAAACTGGATTAAAAAATTGAATCCCAGCAAAACTTACCTGTCATTCAGCTCCCACGTATGGAGAATGTGTACAAACTTGCATAGGCTGCTGCATTGTAACTTTTGGTTAGGTGTAATACTGTTTCACCATGGCAAATCCTGCCTTTACCTTTCATCTGGATTCCAGAAGTGCTGACTACCTGGACATGAAACCCTCTGTGCTTGGAGAAGCTCCAGTTGGGATAGAGTGTGACAGAGTATCTCTACAGTTTGTTCTGTGTCTGTCAAGCTTTGTCCTCTGTTCCTTGCAGTGATTTACTATCAACTGTCAGACTAAGCTGAGATCCCAAGCTACTGCAGGAACATGTGGGGTTGTCCAAGCAGAGGGAGGAAAACCTCAACCCACCCAACAGCAGCACTCAGCTATGTGCAGAACAAAACTGCTGCAGCAGCACAGGGACTCCAGAGCCCAACTTTGCAGCACAACCTTGGGTGTGGCAGCTTGAAAAAGGAGAGGGGTGCTGGGGGGCTCTTCCCAGACAGCATCTTTCTCCCAGCAGGCTTTTAAATGAGGACAGCTAAGGCTTAGAAACACCACCTGTACCCCCGTGTTGATTTGCCTGGTGCTCTTTCCTCCTCTCCCTTTGGGGCTTTTCATTGCTGAGAAGGGGAAGGTAGCAAAGCTTTGAACATTGTTTTTAGTAAGGCAAATTGGTTAACCTATTAAAAGTAGCCAAGAGGCCTCAGAAAATGTCAATGATTCTTTAAAAAATAAGTAGGAGCTATGTAATTTAAAGACAAATACTTCTTGTGGATAGAAAATTGGAAGAAAATTATTTTAAATTACTCTTTACATTATTAAAATTGCAATAGGGTGAAAGCGATCACACATTCTCTTGTATATTTTAATAGCTAACACACACACATATATATAAAACTTCTTCTTTTGTACAGATATTTTATATTGACAGATACTGAAATACTATACCTTTTGCAGTTGATTGCATTTTGAACTGCTACAATTGTAATACAAGCTTTAGTATGTGCTGGTGGTGTGTATTCTGGGCTTTTGCTATTTTATTTTCTTCCTCTGGGGAAAAACTCAGCTGGAATCAAATTATTATGTCTTACACTGTTATTACAAGTTTTTAGTTCTCATGGTTGTGATTTGCATTAAAACCCCGTGATAGATGTTAGGTTACTTATCTCTTGCAGAGCTTATAATTGCTTGAACATTTTGTGGTTATAGGATTTACTTTAAATTTTAGGATTTATTTAATTGTATTTTCTTACACTGTTTTACTCAAGTGTAATAGTTTAAAACATGCTCCCCTTCTCATTTGTTCTGTAAGATGCAGATGTTTTTCTGTTTCTTCTTTCCCTGACAAAGACACAGTTGTAGGTTTTGAGGGCGGGTGTCCCCTTGATAACCAACACAGCCATGTCAGAACCTCCATGGTGTCACCAGGTACTGTCCTGATCTGTTCGGTACGATTTCTCTTAAATTTGCACTGAATTCCAACAGCTGCCAGCAGCTCCTTGTGCAGAAGTGCTCTTTAATCTGATTAGAGGCTTAAAATAAAACGGAATCCCTCCTCCGACCTTCGCAGCAGAAGTTTCATCTCCAAGCCACAAGGTGGCAGCGCGATGTTGGTTTTGTGTCTATTGTTACCCAAATTCCTGGGGTTTTTTTTTATCAAGTTCTCAAAGCTCGATTGATACTGTAATAATTAGACTGCAGATTTGGGGAGGAACTGTGTTTTAAAATATTCCCCTCATAAATCTCTAGGTCAAAACCAAATGTTCCCAAAACAGATTTTAAATTTTTTTTAATCCCAAATATTTTGTACCATTCATAAATATGGCCTGAAATTCAGAACAGACCATTTTGCTGCCTGCAGGCAAGAGCAAAATGTAAATCAAATGCAAAAGCATAAATTGATCACATTATTTTTTTCTTTGCATTCTAACGTAGCAGTATGACAAATAAGGTTGTTTATATGCCAACATGTAAGTTATGTCACTTTTTTCTTAAAAAAGAAAGCCCAGCAACAAAAAACAACCCCCACCAAAAAAAACCCCCAAACTGAATATTCCTATTACACAATTTTTTTTGCATTTAATTAACACATCCTACTCAAGTTCCTTCTCATAAAGACATGAAAGAGTACAGTGATGTCATGCCAAGAGCAGGACTGTAAGTCTGGACAAGGAAACGTATAGTGGGGTGCTGACTGGCAGTGGCACCTGAGGGATGGTCCTGGTGGTGGTGGAGAGAAGGTGAGAATTGTGCCAGTCTTTGAGGAGAACAATTTGGGGGATGACAGGCTGGTCAGTCTGACCTCAGTCCACAGGAGGATTATAGTGTGAATCCTCACAAAAGCTGTGTCTAGCTCTACATCCAGGCAGAAGGAGGGTGAGAACGTAATTGGGAACAGTCCCACAGATTTATCAAGGACCTATTACATTTGACCAACCTCACTGGCTTTTCTGATGAGATGAGCAGTACAGGATGAGAGGAGAGGAATGAAGGTGTCCTCGGCAGGGGAAAGGCAAACCTTGCTGGGCTGCAAGGGCAGGGGCAGCACAGACCCCCTTGTGCCAGAGATCCAGAGCTGCTACTGCTGCTCAGGAGGCTTTAGTGGCCCTGGAGACCCTACAGTGCAGAGAAACAAGGGAACAAGAAGCTTGGCAACTTCCAGGTCACACATGGGGCACATCTGTTCTCTTCAGAGGCTACCAAAACCACAAGGATTTCATTATTTTTTGAGGACTGCAAGGCTGTGTATTGAGGTGTGGTGCTTTTGGATACACTTAGGAGTTTATAGTAGTGTTGAAACTCTTCAGTACTTCTTCTGTTCTCCTGAGCATTGATTGCTGCCAGCAAAAATCAGGAACTGGTACAAGGCTATGTGGCCTGAGTATGTCCACTCTTACATCCTGTTTACTCTGCTAGAACTATTGATATGATCAAACTTACTCATATCCTTAGGTGTTTTGGTGGGATATGCTGTAGAGTGCAGTACTTCGCAGAATATTGATTCCTGAGCCTAAAGAAATGATTCAATTTTCAACCAAGTAGTTTGCATACAGAATTTAATGCACTTTTTTGTATCTCGTCCCAGCAAGTTTCATTTTTGGAGCTTGGTTCTCCCACGCTTTCTTGCACTGAGTAATACCTCCCCAAATGAGTAATCTGATTGTTCTGATTTCGCTTTCCATGATAGCAAGATTATTTACTGCCCCAAAATAGATTTTGAAGTATTTTTAAATGTGGTAAAAACAAGCTTAGAAACCTGGGACTGTGATCAGTTTGGATGACCAGTATAAGGAGTTAAAGTACATTAAAATGTAAGGTTGAAAATATGTAGTCAATGTGCAGATTTTCGTCGTCTCCTCCCAAAAATGTTAAAAAGGAAAGCCAGCTTGAATATTTCCTTCATAAATTGTTACCTCTTCTGTTAAGTGGTTTAACTCCAGGTTGTTCTGAAAGTCCTCACTTCTCTGAAAATGAAAGAACTTTGATCTCAGTTGGGTGTAGTCGCCTGTACTGCTGCTTGCAGAGCTGGTTTGAAGAAATTTGTGTACTTAGATGGCTCACAGGAATGCAGGAGCTTTCTTGCTCAGCTAGGGCATGGAGTAAAGAAGTACTATAGAAAACTGCTTTGTGAGTTTGGATCAGCACTGCTGAACACTAACTTCTGTAAGTCCTGAAAATACTTTTTGTTCCTCACCTATCTCATACTGGAGTGTGCTGTCTCGGTGAGACCAAGAACTAGAAGTTATTGAACATCGAGTTAGAGGGACTTTCTTTCTTCACTGGTATGAGACCTCACTCTCTGTTTGCTCTGTGCCCTCTCCTGTACCTGCCTGTCATGTTTGGGATCACTGCTAGAACAGTTTTTCTTACATCTTGCACTGACTTTGTCCCCTCTGTGCTGATGCTGCTGAAAAGGACACAGTGAGAGCCTGGGCTCTTCTCTTCCCCTTAGCACTAACAAGTTTCCCATTTGTGAACTGCAGTGCTGTCCTTGTTCTGCTGAAGAAATCATCAGTGCTCGTGATGCTGTCCCTTCATTGCTGCTGCTGCTTGTAACCTACTGCAAAACAACAGGATTTGGGGTTCTTTCATCTTTTCCTTAGTGCCAGGCATTGTGGCAAGTGCAGCTTCATGTGCAGGAGTTGTGGCTCTGAGCTGTACCTCAAATGTCTGTGGTATTAATTCCACACATGGTCGCTTCTGCCCGAGTTAAATGAAAACTTCCACCATAACGAGTGTTGCCAGAAATGAGAGTACCGTTTAAAGTTCAGTGGCATACATCACTTGGACATGGAAACTAGTTCAAACCTCAACACTTGTTCTCTGTATTTTCTCAAGAATTTCAGTTCTTGTGAGGCCTCTAACTTAGAATATTTTCTTAGTTTGCTTAACTCCTGCTACCATCTGTTGTTCACTAACAACTCGGAGCCAAGGCGGCTGATGGAGATCTGAGTTCTCCTAGATCAGCACTTGGCACCACGAGCTTTTTCACAACCCAACAAGCAGTTCCAACAGCTGCATGCATGAATCACTTAAGTTATAGTACCCTGCAGCACCCTGTAAGAATGGGTTTTGACAATCTGGTCAGATGCCACACAAGCAAAAGTGCGATGAATTGAGCTCCTTGGAAGGTGTGACATAAATTTAAGATTATTATTTTGATATGTATTTTAACGTAACACGCTCCACAATTTCATTACTGTTTTGAAAGTTTTGGGACTACCTAGATTGCATGTAAGACTTTATAATTACTGAAAAAATTCAGTGGGCTGGGGGGTGCGTGTGTTTATTTGTTGTAGCAAACTATTCTGACACATTCCCTGTGGCATTTCACATTACTGAGAGACAGTTTGCCCCAGCAGTAGAACAGCTCTTCACGTGCTTTTGAGTCAATCTATATTTAAACCTGTCTCCAGCAGTATTTTATTTCAGTTGTTTTACTCTGGTTTGCCTAGCTGTGGATGCATTCTTGGTTATGATCTGTGTTTACTGAAAATTTGCTGTCACAGAACCATAGAATCACTTAGGTTGTAAAAAATGTCTAAGATCATCAAATCCAACCATTAACCCAGCACTGCTGAGCCCAACACTAAACCCTGTCCCCAAGTGCCACATCTACCCAGCTTTTAATACCCCCAGGAGGGTGACTCCACCATTCCCTGGGCAGCCTGTCCCAGTGTTCACGTCCTGCTCTTCCACAAACACTGCAGAACATCCTTTCATTCAGAGTTTGGCACTGCAAGGGCACCTCTGAAAGCTTTGCAGAAGGCTTGTGTGGATTCCTGGTTGGTTTCGTAGCAGGCAGCTGACTGCACCAACACCAGGGGACCAGCGTCAATCAGCCTGGTGTCACTGGGCAAACTGGGCTGCACAGCTGAGGATCTGCCCGTGTGTGTCATTTGTGTTACGCTCTAGTGGTGTCATTACTTGTTTAATGATAACCATTGCTTTGGCTGAGTGTTTAACACGAGGCCATTTACAGAGAATTTATGGAGTCCATATGTTTGGATTTCACTTAGCTGCCCAAATAAGGGGGGAGGGAGCAGAACGGAGGTTGATTTTATTTTGAACCTGCATCTGCAGACTAGCTGGAGCCAAGCAGGGTAACTATAGGATGGGACAGTATCATCCAGGAATAGGGTGTTAAAACGTCTTGGGCAACTTCCACAGAGCTGCCTGGCAGGAATTCCCCCTCAGTTCCTCTTAGAAAATGAGATCAGTGGGTACCCAGGGGACAATGTGGGCTGGGTGCCAGAGAGGGGAAGCTTTCCATGGTTCTGCAGTAGGATGGGAAAAGACATGATTAAGTCTTGAGTTGCAAGAGTTTTAATAATATTGTTGAGTTGTTGCAAGCCTTTCACACCACTAGAAAAGTGCGTAAAATAGTCTCAGGATGTACAGGCTGCAGACTGAGGCAGTGAACTTGAGGATGCTGAAGTAGCTTGGTTTTAGTTTCCCACATTTTTAAGAGTTCTTAAGCATTCGTAAGAGTTTTAAAGAGAAGATGTAAATATTTTCCATCAGCAATTTTCAGTTAGTGTCTTATCAGGTACTTAACTTTACATTTATAGAGAACTCTAGATAGGTTAAACTTGATAGTTCATACCGCAAAGCAAACCAAAGCAAGATAAAGGACAGACAAATTTTCTGTTTTGTTTTCCCCAGGTATTTTACATTTATCAGCTGGAAATCCACACAAATATAGGTATGCCCTGTAACAGAAATGGATGCCAGACAGTTAGGGCTAACCGGATATTTTTTTAAAGCAATCAATTCCCTTCTAACTCTACTAAAGGAGGAAGAGTGTAACAAAAGGCACTGGGCACTTACCTCCTCCTCTTATCTGTAGCAGAATTGATATTAAAATATCAATAGGAATAGGAAATCACTTTAAAACTCAATGGGAGACTTGCTTTTTTCTTTGTTTAGGCCAGTATTTCATGCCAAAATACACCAATCAAGAGTCTACATGAAACTTGAGGACATGGGTCTGTAGAGACAGTGTAAGTGTTCCTATGGGTTTGGGTCAGATGAAGTCTCTGCAGTGACCCAAGGAGCATCCAGCATGAGGAAAATAATTACTTAAAAAGATATTCTGTCAGTTGATAACACACCCTCTAGAAGGGACAGCAGAAGATGAGAAACGGAAAGGCACAGAAAAAGAATGAAGGAGAGGGAGAAGAGGAGGAAGGAATCCATTGTTTCCTGTCTGCTGGGGAGGGACAGGAGAATGATGTCATAAGGCAAAAGGCAAATAAGGAGAACTGGAATTCTGAAAAAACAGACTGAAAAAAGGGAAAAGGGACTCAGTAGTGCAGGCTGGTCCCTACAGGTACCATCCAGCAATCTGCATCCAACCTTCATGCAGCAGGGAACTGAAAGACCACCTCCATGTGCCAGCTTTTTTCCTGCTCCCAGGAGAGGAGATCTGCTCAGCAGAAGACAGATGGCATTGCCATTGCCTGTGCTCCTGTGGGGGTTTTTTCCAGATGGGGAGTTGGAAGCTTCTTTGTGCTGCTCCAGCCTTCCTGTGCAGCAGCCCTCGGGTGCTCAGGGCTCCACCAGCCTGTATGCCCGGATCTGGTGCTGCTCAGCCGTGTGCAGCTCAGCACAGAGAAAATTGCAGCTGAACCCGGTAGGAAAATAAATGGATTTATATCCAGGGTTTTCTTCCTGTTTGAGGTGTCCTTGTTGACTTCTTTCTTGTGACATGCACCTGTGTTTTCTTACTATTGAGAGATTGCTAATAAAAGCTGAGTTACTGTCAGTGATCTGAAAAGAAAGTTGACACGACTGTTCAGCACAGGGGAAGCCCGGGCAGCCCTGTGCCACTCACACACTGACCACCAGCCAAACGCAGGGCTTTCCTGCATTGCTTGGATGCCTCTCCTACCTCAAACAAGGCACAGCTATGACAGGTTTCTCAAAGTTACCTGAAAAACCACTGGGCAGTCCAGGAAGTATCGCCCTCATGACAACTCAATTTGCTGCTTACAGGAATTTTAAAAAAAGATCATTTTAAATACCATAGCCACCTTTGATCTCCACTTCCTTCGCGTTGAGCACGTCATCACAGAAAGTAAAACTTTGCAAAGGTAACCTGATTCTAAGTTTTACAATCAAGTAAAGGGAGATACTAAGTTTAATCCCTTTATCTTAGTTACACATTAAATTTATGACCTCACCTGCGTAAATAAGTACATTTTGTTCCGCTTTCTTCCACTTCCCTTCCTCTGCAACTTTCCAGTCTGCAGTTGCTCCAAGAGACTTTGTTCTCTCTGTTTTCACTCAGTTTCATTTTACATGCATTACTGGATGGTCACCAGGTATTCCTGTCTTCCTGTTTAGTTTCATTTCTTTCAATAATATCAGAATAAGGAACAATCACAGCAGCTAAACACACCACGTGGAAAACTTACTATGTGCCGCAACCATCTAAATAATATCACTCCATTTTTTGTTCTTAAGGTTCATTGAAGGGCTTATGTTTTGATCTTTCTGCACATCCATAAAGCCTTTAACAGTCACTGGAGCAATTTATCAAATATGTGAGAAAAGTTCATTAGCTATTTAAAAAGAAAAATCACTCAAATGCTGTATTGACTCCAGCCCTGTGTGTGGGAGAAGGTGTTGGAATTGTTCTCCAAAGTCAGATCTGTGCCCCACTAAATTAAATAAAAACCCAGTTTCACAGTAAGGAGCCTGTAAAGCGCAGCAAGTCCTAATGCAGAGAAGGATCACAGAATCACAGAATAAGCTGAGTTGGAAGGGACCCACAACGTTCATTGAGTCCAGCATGTTTAAGAATGGATTTCATGCTCATTTTAATACAATTTCGATGAACTCTCAGACACTCTGCTGAAGAACACAATCACTGTTTTTTGTTCTGATATAGATTTTCTCAGTACTACACAACTTTCTGGCTAACAGCATCAGTACTGTAAGGACAAAGCAGCACAAAGGAATAGATACAGGCGTTTACCATTAACTAAAGATCACAACATTTGGGGTAGGGTTTGCGTGTCCTCTGTGAAGAATTTTCACTCTAGCATAAAAATAATTATATCTTCTGCAGGGTGAATGTACTGTATATGAAGCATTTGAGAGACTTTCAGAATCCAGAAAATACAGCAAATGCTGTCTGTGCCACTTATCTTCTTAAACAAAATCAAAGCCTGGATGAAATGCAACATACAAGCAGTTACAGTAACCTGACAAAAGATGTGGAGAAAGTGTGGAAAACAGGGTTACATTTAACAAAAAGCCCATCTCAAAACCCAGTTACACGCAAAAAACCCCATGTGAAGCAGCACTTCAGCGAAGGGGAAACAGAACTGAGCTATGTGCAGGCTGAAAAACCACAGAGGGAAGTAGAATTTTTACACATGAAGACCTTGATTTGGTCCTCAAGAACCCACCACGCTCACAAAACCAGGGCGGTGACCGGCAGTTAAAGTAACTAAAAAAAGTGTCAAGCAGGAACTACTGTAACAAAATGCATTTGTTTAAAATGATTTCGGACAGAGAGAGCAAGCAGTCATCACCTGATTAGAATGCAGCACAGGCTGCAGCAGACAGCGGGCACACGTCTGCACGCTCAGCTGCAGGGGGATAATAAGCTCCTGCTCGCCATAGGCACTGTGTGTTCCTTGCGTGTTACTCCTCGTGGCAATTAATCTCCCTGCTATTAAAAACACTGCACTCAAAGTGGAAGACAAACACACTCATTTGCAACACTGAAGAAATAAGATCCTTTACGTTTGCCTGTTTCTTCAACTGTGTTTTTACCTCTGAAGTTCTTCTAGATACAGTGAAATAAATCAGACCTGCTAAATTATCATTTCCCAAACTTCTCAGGCAGATGGTCCATACGAGTCGCACAGACACTTTCCGTGTGTGGCCTCCTCTTCTGCAATTCTGTCTCCTTGGAGTGTGCACTCCCACTGTGGGCTGTGACCTCTGATCTGACCACCATCCTACAGCCAGCTACTGGAGATAAAAATCTGTTTTGGCATGTGCTAAGAAGCAAAGAGTATTTTCTCTGACAAAGATTGAAAAGGCCCCACAAACACTCAGGAGTACGAGAACACCGTGCTGTTGTACTGAGCATTTCAACACAGAGACACAATCCAAAGCAGCAAAAAAAATTCACCATCACTTAAAGCAAGGACCATCCAATTCAAACAATCCAGGCAAGTTTTTGCCCTCAAACCTCCAAAAACTATCGTGATTTGTTTCTCAGGTGAAAAACTGGGAACAAATTCGAACAGCAGCTAGGACGCTCGAGGCCAGGATGAGAGCTGGAGAGCAGGTGGAGGAGGGGTGAAGGTGCAGAAAGAAAAATGAAGAAAAAGCTGCTCATTCTATTGGGAGGATGGGCAGCAGGGGCAGTGAGAGGTCAGAGTTTGTGTAAAATTGGGAATGCTGTGAACCACAGTTATCTTCATCCACTTTAAAGGGAGAACAGCCTGACATATCCTAATGGGATTGTACTGGATGTTTTAGTTACACCAGAGAATATAAAATGGAATTTGCAGAATTACCTGGCTCCAGCCCATGTCTCTTAACCCCGAGCAGCACTCAGAGCAGTGTCTGTTTCAACCACTGCCCAGCTGACCTCAATTCCGGACTGCAGTCACAGGCACATAGAGGACTTACTCATGTGCTCTTGCCAAGGGTTTTTTTTTCGTATTTTTCTCCCAGTCTCAATTTACAACCAAGTTCCTGGGCTGTAACACACACATTACCAGCGTTCAGAACCTGGGATGCAGCATCTTTGCTGTAATGTGCAACACCAGAGCAAGGTGACATTTTCCAATGCCAGAAGGAAGAATGGGGAGGTTTTGGCTGTAGAGATTGTTAGAGAAGTCCTGAAGTTTCCAATCAAAAAGCTAAAGAAACATGCAAGATTTAAGCAGTCTCTGCATATATGGTACAAAAAAAGAATCTGAGGTGAATGACACTCAGGTCACAGGTTTTTGCAATAGGATTTTCTGTGCTAAATCAAAATGTAAAGAACACATTTTATGTTTGCAGATAGGCAGCTGTAACAGCCACAATCATTCAATTATGGTCAACAGGTAAGGTCTTTAGAACAATCACTGGCAAAATGAGGGGAAGTGACCAGAAGACCCAGCATTCAGGTGTGGACCTCACAGCTCTCAGTTGCTAACAATACTAAGATTCAGAGATCTTTGGCAGCTTTTTTGAGTTCCATTTCATATAAGGGAATTAAAACAATCCATTAGCAACAACTGGCAGAAAAATACAGACATAGCCTCAACAAAACAACCTGATCCATGCCTGCTCCTGCATTTGACAGAGCAATTTTCCTGGGGCAGATTATGGTAACCTTTGCTCACTCATGTTGCCTATATTTGGATGCACGAAGTTGTGTTAGCTCAGAACTTGTCAAGACTTGTAGACTTGCAGAAGAGTTTCCTTGGACTTCGTCCCTGGGCTGGCTGGAGACTCGGATGAAGACTTGGAAGCAAAGGAAGGAGAGCAGTTAGGTCAGACCTGCCCAATGGGACAGGCTGTCCAGCACCAGTCCCTACAGAGACACGGATCTCTTCGTCCCCCTGCCCTCCTTGCATAAAACACGCAGTAAATCGCACTGGGAATTACAGCTTGTTCTTTGAACCAAAAAACGTGCTGGATGTTTAATGGCTTACTACAGTTGCAACTTCTGTTGCTTAGTCTGAAGCACACCGCAGTTGTTCTTGGATGTTCATATCTTGTTCTTTGTATTCTTGTTTGAAAAAGGACATTCCAGCCTTCTGTAACCACCTCCCAGCTGTGATTAACATTAGTGCCTGGAGAGTGTTAGAGATTGTACAGCACAGACTGGCCCGAGTGGCAGAACAGAAATACCTTTGCAGATCAGGGCCTCTGCTGGCACCAGGAGGGCAGCAAAACAAGGCCAGTCCTCATTCACCTCAAGACAATTTATTCCTGGCACAGGGTGCATTTCTCTGAACAAGCGTTTTCCAAAATTATCTTTGCATAATGATCAGCACAGAGATGAAACATCTCAGGAGGAACAGAACAGCCTGAATCCCTCAGTGATATGCATATCAAACTTGAGAAACTGGAGCAGTTGTTGCATCTCTGCAAATTCAGAAGAATCCTACAACAAGAAATAAGAACCTAGCTTCTTAAAGAAATTTTATTTAAGTATTTGGAAGGAAACTTCCACATCATGACTAAAAATACTAGAGTTGAATGTTGTTAAAAAAAAGTCAAGATGATGGGCTCTCTGTGCAAGCACAAGTGTGTCTGATGGAGAGGGGAAGGGAGGGTTTTCATAATATGCTTCCTTTCAAATAAAAATGTTAAATGCTACTTAACTGGAATACAGGTCATCATTTTTTTATACAGGCAAGAGAATGAAAAAACCAAAAAAAGGGCGCAATTTAAAGAAGGCAACCTACAATGGAATAACTTTATTCGCAGCAGAGACAGAATAAGACTGCTTTTATGAAAATTACAAAGAAACATGATACAACAAAAATAGGGTGTGGGGAATTTCCCACTAAGCTTAAAAATGAAAAACAAAAAAAAAGTTCACTTTTTGAACACCATTATTATTCAAACACATATGAAGCTTCAACCTAGTTTTTTTTATACATGGGAAACACTGTTAAAACTGAATCTTCAAGAGTGAGAAGGCACCATGAACTGTTGGTTGATACCTTTAATGCACACTCAAGAAAGAAGAAATGATCTGGCATGATGCAAAAAATCATTAAGTGTTTATATATATTCATATATCTTTTCATAAAAAAAAAAAAAAGCGGCAACAAGTCATTACTTCAGTGCCAAATGTACTCGTGTCTGGCCGACTCGCTCATGAGGACGATTTCTCACTTAGACCTGTGTGGTATTTCTGTACAGTGGTGGAAGTGGGTGGTTTTGTGTTGTTGCCTTTCATATTAGATTGGTAAATCAAGCGTTTTCTATGTTCTGAGAAGCCAATCCTATGAAGTATTCCTAAGTTCTATGCAAATGGAATCATTAAATGCACTGTCTAGAATGAAATACTCATCTGTATGGCGTGGCAATCCCGCCGGATTCAGTTTGATATGTAATGTCTTGTAGCAGATGTTATAACAAAAATAACTTTTGCTTTTTGATTTACCTCACTGAGGCCATTAATGCTGTTCCTATAGTTGGTTTTCTGGAGTTGGATGACACTTCACTGCTGTCCAAAATGAGTTTGAACCTTAACCCTCCAGAGTTTGTTCACTTTGTTGCTTATATTATCGCACTAGCTACTAAAATCTTATATCTTCCTATATAAATCTAATTGTTCAGAGTGCAGATTCTGTATTTAGATAATGAACTGTATGAAATAAATAAAATAAGGGGATTTTCTGGTCAGAGTTGCTGATATGTTGAATACCTTAATTATTTCTAAAGTAAACAGTTTTGGTGTATATTCTTAAAAACCTATGGTCATTCAGCATAAAAGCCTTGACATAATACTTAAGAATGGATTTGTTCTCCTTCTCAAAAATGCATCAAAGAATTGTTTTAAATACAGAATCTGTGAGGCTTCCTACAAATTCACCTAAGTCGTAATACAAACACAGTTTGTAACTCGATAATATAGAAAGTTCTCTAGTGTCCATTGAAGTAAGGTCCCCAAAATGCAGTCTGTTTTGTTTCTGAATGGCAAAACATTAAGCGGTTCCACTGGCTGAGTAGGAGAACTGAGGAAAATGAGGTCTTCTCTCGTTATCTACACAATCCATGCTGTCATCTGAAAGAGGAAAAAAAACCGTCAGGTAACATTTGCTACCTTTTTTTGTTTTCAGCAAATCAACAGTAAGATAATGCATAGTACAGTTATTTCAGAAAATAGTTGTTCAGTGTCCATTTAAAATTGCTAGGAGCTGCACTGCTTAAATCCACCCTCACTGCTCTGAATTTCTGGCAATTGCTATTTGAGAGCATCAAACATGCTCAGTTATCACAAAAATATAGTATTTTGATTGAATATGGACATTAGCCCATGCTCAACTGACTGCTTGCATATATACAGTGCATGTAGATATGGACATGTGCAAAACTCATTATTATCACTGATGTCCAGTGGGAATGTGCAGATTTGGAAAAGACAACAGTACAAATAATTTCACTCTTATAAAACAGGTTTTTCATTTCCCCAGCTGGAAAGATGTGGAGAGTTTTCCCTCAATTTACCAACTTCTTGGTCAAATACATATGGAAAACCCTCAAGTTTAAACTGATGCTTTTTCATATGGGCTGAAGAGACCCATCACAGCAAATTATTTCTGGTGGTCTGGAGAACACAGTGGGAAACATTTGGAAAAACTTTACCTTGGTCAGGAGGAGTGATTGTTATCATCTGTGCTGTAAATTCTTCATCAAAGTATCTTGTATCTGTTTCAGATGTAACTTGTGGCTTGAACGGAGGTACAAGCTATGAAAAACAAAGAGTGTCCATTTAGAGGCTCTTGCAGTGCTGTTGTTGAAACAAGTAGAATTTGACGTAGTTGTAAGCTACAGTGCCTTTTCCTACATTCCTAAACTGTCTAAAAAATACCAGTTCATAAGGAAGCACATATAGTAAAAAATACTTACTTAGGTGTGCATTTCCTATTTATGGGGCATTTAAGGCATTTTTTTCCCTAGGATTTAACTGCATGAAGAGAAACTTAGAATCCTAAAATTTCTTCAAGTAATAACATGCTGACCAACATTTAAAAATAACAACACATACTGGTTCCCCACATAATTATACGGAAATTGTCAACCTCACCTAGTCATATCTATGCTTAAGGAGGATGAAAATGAGTAAGAAAGATGCTCAGTGATACCAAACTGATCAGCTAATCTTGTGCATCACCATAAGGGTTGTAACATGCACCAAAAAGTTTCAGCTACAGAGCTACTGTGCCCATGCAGCTCATACAGGAGGTCTGACCAACCCTGGAGAATTTAGGCCAAGGCAGCAGCAACATTAAGCTTTAATACTCCTGGTCCCCAAAAGCAGTTTGATGTCAACTCTGAACTTCAAAAATCTGGAGTGCTTACAAAAACCTGAGCCCAGCCAGCAGTGAACATCCTCCTTTTGCTACAGCAGGAGCTGCACTCGTTGGGGTTTATTCCTGAGACTCGCTTGGGTAGACAGGCTGGAAATCATCCATGTCTACCTAGGCAAGCTCTGGCAAGAGCAGCTCCAGATGGAGCAGAGCTGCCTGGCTGGGGCTGGAGGAGGAGCGCGCCTGGGAAGCGGGATGGGGAGCTGGCTGCATACAGATGTACACACTTGGAACACGGACAGCTTTTGGAGGGCAATGGAGCTGGGATTCACACCCTGCTCACCTTGCCCTGCACGGGGCAGCAGAACCAGGATGTAAACACGGCTCTGAGCCCTCCCGAGCACAGGGAGCAGCGCTGGGATCCCGCTCGCCCACCACCGGGGTTATGTGTGGCCATCTTTTAATAGCACACAGCCACACCAGGCAGCAATTTAGGAGCGTGATTGAGGAAGTGTAGGGCTTCCAACCCCTAACTGCAGGGAAAGGTTTAGCAAGGCGGACAGTAAATTGCTCCAACTGGAATTATGCACTGACCCCAAGACATGCACTTCTGCACTTGCACAAACAAGAACAACACCGAAAGAAATCACTGCCTGGATAATACCAGCAAATCTTGAATATACAAAACACCTCTTCCCCACACCCAACTTTTCCTCCTGCTTGGATGTAAAGAATCATTTGTTTGTCAAGTTGGCAAATAAGAAAAGCATTGGTTTCAAGCTCCCTATCACCAGTATCGTCTTTCTGATCTGTTTTGAGAGCACCTAAGAGTGTCCTGTCATACACACAACAATCCAATAAAATGCCTTCACTTCCAATGTAAAGACTGTAAGAAATGTAATCTGTAAATATGGCAGCGTTCCCACATACAAAGAAGCATTTACTGTTTAAAATCAATCTTTAAAAATTTAGAGACATAAAAGCTCTGTTATAAGAAAGTACAATTATGGTATAGATGAATCATCTTTTTTTTTAATTACTCACAATTCTTTGTGCCCGAGAATGGCTTAAAGGAGCTGGGCACATTACCCTAACAAAAAATATTAGGTCCTTAGAAGTGTTTTTTATGTCCTGAATTTTAAAACGAAAAGGAAATAGGCTATCCCAAAGTCAGGAGTCACTCTGACTCTTCATTCCCCCTGAAGCTATTGAAGAGGGAATGCTTCACATTATAATGTTAATAACACTTCTCAATCAAATCACACCAACATATTACATGCAAAAGCCCTGTGGAGCATGAGGATTCTTCCTTCCTCATGTAACTCTATTCTCTCCCTCCTTGCAGCAGCCTCTGCCTACTTCTCAAAGTGAACCTGGGTTTGTTTTTGACAGGCTGTGCATGTGTGTGTGTGAAGCTCTATCTGTCCTTTTAAGCTAATGGTGGTTTTGGCACTCGCAGTGCCCCCGGTTGCTCTGCTTGCTGTGCACAGCATGGAGTGATTTAGGACTTGGGCACTGCAGCAGACACCTGAACTGAGCACATCAGAACAACTCAGAGCAGCAATCCCAAGCCAGCACACGTGTGGAATGGGCTAGTGCCGCCTGTATCATTTTCCTTTTTATTTTAGTATCTGTTAAAAGCCATTTGAGACAGATTATGATGCACCCACAAGACATCTTTTCCCCCTAGCTGTCAAATTCTGAGCACTATGCTGGAAACAGAGGGGAAGCCGCAGAAAGCTCCAACGCTGGCTTTAACAAGCAAGTATGTCGCTTTACTGAAAAGCTGTCACTGCAATAGCTCTGCAGTTCAACTGGCAGGGAGGTGCCACCTGTAGCCTCCCACGGCTGCAGACCAGCACTGGTACCCACAGGCTCATGCTGGTTTAAGAGAGAAAAAGGACCAGAAAAAACCCCCACGGGATTAAAATCTCTTTGTGTATGTTTTGCTTGTGGGTAGGCAAAATACTGCAAATTAAACTGCACCTTTCTCTGCACCAGAGACAGACAGCACTCTTCCAGGTAAGCCTAGTAAACATTTTAAATTTTGGGGACAACCCCAGTTATTCAAAGCTCCTTGTAACTTAAAGCAAAGCTATGTTTCCAAAAAGCTTAATTACAAAGCAAATGTTCTGGATTACCCAAACCCATATTCATACACACATTCAGCATTACTGGAGATGGTGGGTAACCAAGCCTAGCACACAAACACCTCTTGGCAGCTGACAAAATCCAGCTTTAACCCATGGGTCTGCACTTCAGGTAAATGTTGCAAGATCCTCTTTGGACCACCCATAATGTAGGCAGCAATTACCGACAGGCTCTCCATTTGCAAGCGTGCCTACTTCAGATGCAAACATTAATGGGACACGAGCAAAGCCAGGACTTAGACTCCTTGGATAGGCCAAAGTCAGGAACAGTCTCAATTAGCACACAGTTTTCTCCAAAAGATGTGAATATTTGGAATTTCCTGATAGTTTTCAGAATAATCTGACTTAGTACCACTACAGGACAATTTATGAAGGCTTTCTCAGTCCTATGGATAAATACATTGCCTTCAGCTTGTGTGACTTCTCTTTGTTCAGGGAACTGGGACTACCACTAAATACCAAATAACTTCCCTCAAAACATTTGAGCCCCATTGTCAGCTTTTTACCTTAAATTGCATAAAACCAGCAAACCCTCAAGCACACAGCTTGTCAGCTGGGTGAAAATGGGGACAACTTCCTGTTTAGAACAGGAATTCAGATCTACTTTTCATGTAATAGTGAATAACCTCCATGCAGCTCTCTCCTGCCCTCATGACTGCGTGCAGCCCTCCCTCAAGGGATGCTTTGAAAGGACTGAGGTCTAAAGTCCTATCTAGACTTTCAAGGCACAAAAACTTGGTTTATGATTTTTCAGTTCCCTTTAGCCACAGAGATCTGTGAGGAAGTGAAAGAAGAGAAGGAAACAGAGCCCTCTCTGTAGCTGTATACAGGCACTGGACAATTCTCCCACGACAATATGGGAACTCAGTTTCTGCCAAGTTTCTTACCTGCTCCCACCAGCTGGAGGGACAACTGAACTGTATTTAGAGATCAAATGAGATCTGATACCACGAGGAACTGCTGGGGGAAGGAGGGAAATCAGGAAAGGCTGGGATTGAGTGAGATCGTGTGGCACCAGTAGATGGGAACCTTGAATCAGCAGACCCACATTTTAGCTGGCTGCATTTCACGAGTGTTACAAAAGTGTGGCAGGTGAGAATCAGTGGTGAGAGGACAACAGCACACCACCCCTAGAACACAAAGCAGGGCATCCTGGAGGAGTGAAATGCTTATCTGAGAAGGAAGGGGCAGTGAGGCATAGACAACTGATGAAACACATTCTTACAGGAAGGGCTGGGCTCTTTGGCTTCAGAGACTCCCACTAAAAAGCCAACAAACTCAGTGGGTGTCAAGGAAAACCCATGAGAAATACCATGAAGTGCAGACACTTCCTATCAGTCCTTTGCCACACACAAAAAAATTGTATTATGCTTGGATTGATTTAAAAGCCTACACTTGTCTGGGCTTGTCTCAAATGCTGACATTAGAATGAACAGGCAGAAAAAATGCAATGGCAAAAAAGAGCCCATCTTCTACTACTGCTTCTGGGAAGTCTGGCTTCAGATGCTCAGGAACCAGCAGTAACTCTGGGCTCGTAAGGGATACATCAGTCAACAGCAAGAAATGGCAATAAGAGTTCACAGGAAAAGCCATTTTAAAAGCTTATATACTCTCTAAATTTTGAAGCTATTTTGATCACATCCTATTTATTCAGCCATAAAACCATGTATCTCATTAAGAGATACTCCTATCACTGCAAAATAAAAATCCAGAACTAAACTGATTACAGTATTTTAAGTTGTTGCTAAAAACAACTGCAAACCTTTTCTGTGGAGGGTTTCTGCGTACCTTTAGAGAGCAACAAAATTTGAAACATTTATATCCACAGCTACAATTCACCTGGGGAGAACAGTTGTATAAATACCTTTTTCTCGTATACATCTTGCCAAACAATGCCAGCAAAGAATTTGTGCTGCATAATCTCCTTGGCATCATCAGGACCGCCACCTAACCTGTAGGAGGCAAAAAACATAATTAAATGTTTGAGTACAGTTATTTTTCTAATACAATTTTTATTGCAGTGTACTGAAGAAATTCTGAGTTTATATAATGCATTTGGGAGCAGTTCTAGCATTTGCAATGTGTTTGGTTTTTTGTGCAAGGCCTATTTTAGGCTTCAACACAGTTCCACTAAAAGATTTAAAAACATGCTAACAAACAGAACTAGAACAAAGATCTCTCTCAGACAAATTAAAAAAATAATAATCACAATTCAAAAGACTTGCCCTTCAGGAAAGATGCTGTCCTGCGGACCACAGCAGATCCTGTAAAGTAAAAAGTCTGAGCCCCAGATCCTTCTCTCTACATTAACATGCAACTACCCCTTACAGTTTTCTAGAGCAGAGTGATGCTAGCAGTAAAACTGAATTTGAAGTGAAAGAGAGACAAGGCTTTTCAAGGCAAACTGATTTATGCAACCTGATTTAAATTTCCATTAAAGAAAACAGTTGACAACTGCAGTGATAATATCACAGCATATGCAAATCCTTCCTCCTCCTTGGCTTCAGGAAAGCACAAAGGGTGTTTTATTGACTTGAGGTATATCAAGATAAAGCACTTTTATTCCAAAATAAAACTGTCCACACAGCTTATAGATGCAATCAGTTTAGCTGAAGTCTTGAGCTAACTGATGGTTAAATTTTGCTGTGGAGGTTAAAATGTTCTCTAAAAGAATGAACCACATCTGCAAGCAAAGGCAGGCACTGAGAAAACGAAACAGATACTGGGTAATCAGCAGGAGAGTCTTTCAGGTAACAAGGTTAAGATGACGCTCAGGATTTCAGGTACAAGAGGTGTTACCATGTTCACCCAGGCTGATCTCTAGGATCTGCCTGTTCTCCCATGCTTGGTGCCACTGGCAAACTGAGATACTGACCCTGTTTCAAGAGCTTGAAGCAATGACTCTTCAAGACCCAGGCTAGAGTTATATTGCTGCAAACATCAGGGACACCAGGCCTGTTCTCTGAGCCTGAAGCCAAGACCTGGCCAGGCCTCATCCACTGCTGCACAACATCTGGCCCTGAATGTCCTCTGGGCCACGTGCAGTAACCCCGTGCCCCAGTTCATGATTGTCTGGGCATAGAGGGGAGGGGTTTGGTTCAAAATATCAGAGAAAACATGAAAGCTGTGCTAAAGCCCATTGAAGTGGTATTTTTACAGCCTGAGACTGCATGCTCTGGAATGTACAGTGAAGGCACAGTGCTATGGGGACAGCACTGGATGATAGTTCAGTATGGAAAGTCAAGTACTGCAATACTTCATTCACAGTGCCGACTGGGAATGGATCCTGATGCATTCAACCCCTCGGCCATGCCCGAGCACCATCTGCAGAGAAGGCACACTGGCAGAGGCCACAGCTGTACCAGAGAAACCCAGCAGCAGAGGTGCCTGGCAGTCCAGAGGCTGTGCTTGCTCCCTTGCCCTCTTCCATTCAGTGCCACGCTAACCTAAGGGGTTTGCTCCTTATCATCCTTTAGAAAATGTGCACTGGAACAGCTCCCCAGCCTTTCAGTACCTGGGTGCCTCTCTCCTCCCCAGGTAAGCTCTAAGACCAACCCAAGTCCACCCTAGAGTCCCAGGGGCCAAACCAAGCTGGACAAGGGCTCTCCCATCTGCTTGGCAGCACTTTCTACAGCTGCAGAGCAGCCTGGAACAGAAACAAACTCCGGGGCAGCCTGGGAACAGAAACAAACTCTGTGAGTAATCATTTCTCGGCTGGTTCCCCCCAGGTCTAGCGACTCTGCCAAGTCTCCACCAGACTCCTTGTTGCTTCCACAGCACAGATGATGATGGCCGATGAAGAGGGTGGAGTCAATCCTCTATCCACAGATGTCAACAGACTGCACAGGAGTTCAGGAGTGACTCTGAGCTAAGCAGCACCTGAATGGTGCTTTGCAGAAGCAGGCAGGAAGGCTGGCTGGCTGCAGCCAGATACAAGTGCTTTGCAGAATATGTTATCTAATATGAGCCTTTGTTCCATGAAGGGCAAACACATACTCAGGGAAATGCCAAGAAAGACTCCAGATGTTTTCCTTACCTTTTAAAAATTACACAAGTCCAGTCAAAGAGAATGGCAAAACGATAGAAACCTAATATTTTGGGTATGGATTTATTCCAAAACACAGTTTTGTTTTCCAGAATTAGTATGAAAGGCCCCTCTCAAGGAGAACAAAATTAAATTGGCAACTAACACAAAGATCATGGTTAAGCACCAGTGAGAATGCAAAGAGCAGCAGGTTTGTCTTTCATAGGGACATGCAATAAATAAAGAAAAATACAGCAGAAACAAGAGCTCTGAGGAGATTCCTGGATAATAAAGTTAAATTCTGCACATTTATGTCTTCAGACAGAACCAAAAATAGTATATATAGGACTTGCAAAGCAAAAGCTACAGAAATGTACAGTATGCAAAGAAATATAATAGAAAGTGTAGAGGCCAAAAAGCAATCTAAAGAAAAGCAAGAGAAAACATCCCTCAAAACCTAAATGCCAAACAATTCTGGTTATTCATTCAACATCTATCTACTTGAGAGACTTTATTTTAGTTAAATCCAAAAGTGAAAATTATTAATAAAGTGTAACATCAATATTAAACTGAAATGATTTTCACATTTTAAATTTTTACAAAACTGCATATTGCTTTCAAGTCCCTTTAACCATTTAATAACAAATATCTGTGCTCCACAAATCAAGGGCAATCAGCCATCATTCTACGGATACATCATGTAGAAATATTTAAAAAACTCACTGTACTGTATTTTTTAATATATGTATATAAATATAGTGTATAAACACACAGGAAGATTGCAACTAGTGGATCACATGAAAAATAATGTATCTCTACTTGCCCACATAAAAGAAAACAGTGCTCAGCTCCCAGGTCCGTTCCCAGCTCTTTAAAAGGAAACCTGCACACTTCTAGTTTTCTAGCCCTGTATTCACATGATTTCTCTGAGCGAGCCACCCCTGCCCCCAAACCTGTTTCTACAACAGCACTAACAGTCCCACCAGGCTCAAGAACAACAGCCCAGCAAACGCTGTTGGTGTTCACCAACTCCGAGCACACAGATGCCCATTTGTCTTTTGATACACTCAAGATAGAAACTAGAAACTTATTTTACTATGGCCCTTCCCTTCAGAGGCTTCTAACAGCCACAGGGAAGGATTTGGGAACTGTATCCACATCAACTGCCTGTGACTGGCACTATCAGCACAGAGAAGCTCTCTGTGGCTTTGAGAACAGCATGATTTGATGACTCCAGATTTGGAAGGAAAAGGCCCCATTCTTCCCAACGCCTTGTACACAGAGTCTTTGGGTGCTTTCCTGCTCCGAGATTAAAGCTTGTGGAAAGCCTAATGCAGCTAACTCCCAGCTCTTTGCTGAGCTTTACTTTCCCACTTCTTCATTAACCACATGCATGTGACACAAACATGGTAGATCCAAAAAGCACTGAAAAAGCTCCCACTTCCCAACATCAGTAATCAAGAGTCATGTTTAGGTTGGTGAAGCTTGGGAAGTCTCTAAAGTAGTGGTTTCTATAAAGCTGGGAGAAAAAATTCTTTAAACTTGCCTTTTATGTTTTTCTCAGCTTCAATTTAGATCTCTGTGGGTGAACTGTTTGAGTTTGTCTAAATCGCTGTGGACAGAATGGATTTGGACCAAAATTATCATACACAACAGCTAAATCTCAGTCTGTCTCAAAGCACCTCGTGGAACGTGAAGACTTGAGCATTTTGCAGTTCAGCTGACACACAGGACACTGGAGCTGTGTGGAGACAGAAGCACTTTCCTACTCAAGTCACACATATTTCAGAGCAAACACAAGTCACCTGTCATGTGTGGTTTCAAAACTCTGCATGTCGACAAGGCATTCAAGTGTGCTGTCCAGGAGGACCAGCTCTTCAAGGTTACCTCCTCCTGCTGGCCACCAGCTAGCTGGGGCCACCTCCAGGCCCCTGAAGTCCCCACAAATGTCACCTCTAACTCCTCCAACTCCAGCAGTGGCTGTGAGGGCTGCAGACCTCCCTGTGCCTAAGAGCAAGGGTGCTCAAGAGCCATCTAACCTTCCTGCAGCAGAGCACCACAGAGGACACACACATACAGCTTAACTACAAATCTCCTTTCACAAAGGAAAAAAACAAGGAGTTTGGTTTTCATACAAGTAAGGGCTTGACTGACTTGGATATTCCTGAACGTCTGTGGCCAAAGCTGCACTCTGGATGAGGAAAGAACCACCATGGCTAGGGAAGAATAAAGTACCAGATCTCTGTGTGGCTGCAAGAACTGACCACCAGGTCCCAGGGAGCACCTTCAGCTCTCCAAAGCCACAACCACAACTCTGTGAAGTCATTAAATCTTTGACCAGTTTGTGAAATGCTGCATCATCTTCCTCTCATTCCTGCTGAATGGCAAGGTCCAACAGCACCACAGAGGCAGGTAAAGTAGCCTGTGACAAGGACTAAGGCACGTAGTGAAATCCAATGATCAAAATTCAGGTTAAACTATCCTGAAGTTCTTTCAAGTTAAAAGCCTGCCAAGATTCAGAGCTTGCAAGACACTGATTATAAACCCACCCACCCATCTAAACCTAGCCCACTTACATGGGGTGCTCTGATCCATGCCCACTTTCACAGGCTGCAGTCTCCACAGCCAGAGGAAGAAAAATAAAAGGTAAAAACTTTGTTGTTTTATGTGTGAAAAAATGCTCTGATTACCTTCTTTCATTTGATCCATGTCACAAAGCAATGAAGGGGAATTTCAGGTCACATTAACAGGAAATATTTACAGAATAGATTTTTTCCTTCTTAGGAAAATTAGGGCTCACATTACAAGATTAATAAACTTCTATCAATCCCAAAAGAAACTTCAAAATTCCTTTTCTCTTACAAAATGGATTTCATATGACCAAATTTAGAAAACAGGCATGATTAAAAGCAGAATGCAATTTATTGTTCTTCACATTTTCTCCATATGCCTGGGAGTTTGAGACTGAACTGGTATTACTGAACGCAGAGTGCTAACACTGCTTCTATACATCCAGCTCAGGTACAACAGGTCACTTTTAAGATTTAATTCACTAACACAGATCACAATTCCTTAGCTCCTTGATATTTAACTTAAACTAGCCTTGGCACTGAGCTTCATGACATCAACCTTTATTGTTGGGTTGGTTGGTTTTTTTGATGACTTTAGGGGAAGTGACAACATTTCCCAGTTTCCTTTTTCTCATGGTTTTGGCTGCCTACTCCATCTCACTCTGAAGTTCATCCACAATTACGCTGCCAAATCCTGATGCTTTCTGCCACAAACATTACAATGACACCAACTTCAGTCCACCACTGGGCTTTATGGAAGAAGGGATTTCTGCTGAATTACACAGTGGCTCCCCAAAGCACCAGACTATCACATATTTTGTAACTTTTCAGTAATGTATTTCAGTAGCTCTCTGGCTGTTTTTTGTCCATATGGCTCCATGAGCTCAGTGTGAGTCAACTACCAAGTATGCCAGGCGCCCACCCCAGCACCCAGACCACCCAGAAAGAGGAACATAACACTACAAGGGCAGGATGCAGGACTTCTGCCTCTAGTGCTTCCAGATCAGTTCTCCATGCTGCCTGAAATGGCACAAAGTGCAGGGGGTTTGCTGAACCACAACCTCAGTTAAAAAGTTGTGTGAACAGTGATTGGAGAGAAACCAGTATTTAAGAACAGTCCATGATCCAAAAAAGCTTGGGAAGCACCAGTGTAAATAGGCATAATTACAATAAGGCACGTGTGCAGGCTTGTCTAGTCAATAGTTATTTCTATCAGCAGCATGAAAATCATCTGTCCACCAGATCAGAGCAGCACTGCTTCCAAGCCTGCCGAAGATACATGTGAAGAAGTGGCTATTTGTATAAAGTGAGCATATTGTGGAGTAATTATTGGCATTGGGAAAATCTCCTAATTAGAAATGAGTGGGTGTTCTTTGTTTGTAAACAAATTGCATTTTGGTTCATCAGAGATGCTCCTTTAAGAACAAACTGCAGCAGATGCTGCTTGTGTTCCCAGTGATTGAAAGGCCCCACCTGAATAAGCTACGAAAGGGTCACAATCGTATTTAACCCAGTGCTTTACTGGACAGGAATGCCGTTGGCAGGGGCTGCAGCCAGGCCTGCAGAGCACAGAGGCTGGGGGCTGCTCATCAATTACACAACCTTCTCCTGGAGGTCCCCTCGCAGGGGTTGGCTTCAGGAGGAGGTGCAGCTGTTGCCACCTTGTACAAGGCTGGCCACGATCCGGGCTGCAGCCGTGCCCCACTCCCCACGTCACTATCAAGATGAATCCTCCAGTATTATAAACTGTGGATTTGCATTACGAGACCTTCCAACAGGATTTTTCATCAAAAATAGTGATGGAAATCGACTACAGTGATGACAGAAATCCTTGCTACAAGTATCTAAGTAGTGGCAAACCCCATTTTCCTGCTATGTGCACACACATGCACGGAGACTAAACAAACACCAGAAAGCAAACCACAATTCTCTGCTTGCACCTCACAGGAAAGGTTTCCCATTTGGGGCCCATTAACAGTAGAAGGTTCAGAACAGGAGATCAGGGGCAGAGTCACAACATTATTTGTTTTAAAAATGTCTGGGTTGACAAGATGGCAGGTTTTTAAACTGATGTTTATCTTTGTGCGAAGGTCAACATCCTTTCTGGATCTTGTTCTATTTTCTGTTTGTTAGCCATTAAGGGCTTGGGGGTTTTTTGTGGTTTTTTCTGTTTTCAAATCAAGGGTTATTTTTTAAATAATACAGCAATAAAAGAAAAACAAAAACAAAAGGAGGAAATAGGAAAAGTCGATTGAGAACGGTATAAACTCTACCACAGACATGGTACAAACATCACCACCTACTGTCCAAAGAGGATGCTAAATCACCAGCATAGATTTAGACAAAGATTCAGGAAAGGGACAGCAGTCTCAACTGCGACAGAAGGTAAGAGCATTTGGTGTAGAGCACCTTATAACTCACAACAGCCACAGGATTCATTATGGCCAAAGGCAGGGTTAACTTTCTTTTTCCCACGCTATAGTTTTGCTTTAATGGCAGCCATCATACTCTGAAATTCAGCACCAAAGCTGCTTCATATCGCTATTTATGCTGTCAGCGCATATAAAAAGTACAAAATAAATGAGTAGATCCACTTGCTGCAGCTTGTTGGATAATAATTTTGAATGGATTAAAAATTAAATTACAATTTTGTCTCAAATACCTTAAAAAAAGTGCAACTATTAAGTAACAGCCTCACCTTTGCTTAGGATCTTTCTTCAGCAAACCTGACAAGAGAGATTTTGCTTCAGGTGACAATGTGCGTGGAAATCTGATCTCCTCCATAAGGATGAGTTCAAAAAGCTTTTCATGGTCCTGATTGTAGAAAGGGAGCCGGCCACACATCATTTCATACATCACAACTCCTAAACCCCACCAGTCCACTGCACGGCCGTAGTCATTATCCTCCAGAACCTGCAGAATGTAAGGAAAAGGCTTTAGAAGATACTCCCAAACCAGGCATGACCCACAAAACTCAAGAAGCAAAATTTACCCCAGCTAGTCCATCTTTCTCAACACAGCCAAATGTACCAGCAGAGTATTTGCAGAAGAGCCATGTGAAAAGAACTGGCATCCATGCTCACCATCCTAGGTGAGCAGTGGGGGGAAAAGGAGGCAGGAGGTATGTTACAGCAGCCTCCTTGTCCTCCTTCTCCCACTCTCTCTTGCATTATGGTCATGATAAGCACAACCTTTGAAAGTCCAAAGGCCAAGAACTGTTCTCAGATTACAGTACCAGCTGTTAAACTCTCACTTATTCATCACAAACTGTTCCAAAAAGGATCCAAGTTTTTAGAAAAACCCCAACCCACCAAGGAGCCAGTACAGGGAGAAAAGACCATCAACCTGTTCCTTCACAAGTGAAAAGCCAAACATTTCCACCATCTTCTTATCGCCTTGCACACCAAAGAGGCGGCTCTGCACATCCTAAAAGGACCACCCGCAAGTACTCAATGACTAATCTACATGAAAACTAAGAGCCAGAACACCACTCCTAACATTTGACCGGCTACAAAACGGTAGCCAAATTGTCCGGAAATGTTTCCCCTCCAACCCTTTGCCCCGCTCCAAAGGCACTCCTGCCTCTGCCTAGAGGGCTGCAAACACGGGAACAGTCAGTGGGGTGGATTTCTGCCAGGTCTCACAGCAAAAAGGAGCCCAGCACAGTTCTTTCTTCCCTTCCCCCAGCACTTCTACCTAGCAAAGCAGCGGCTGGTGCAGGGACTCAGGACCCCAGCAGTGGTCTCCACCTCTCTGCTTGCTCCAGAGAAGCCCTGCCACAGTGCATTTCTGATCATCTGCACAGTGGGTTACTGAAGGGAGCGGGGAGAGTTTTGTGGCTTGTGCACTGGATGGTACAAGGACTTCTCTAGACTTCGTGTCTCCTATGCAGTTGTCTGTAGCTGACACCAACATCTCATGTTCCAGATCCTGTCCTCAGGTTTTAAGTTGTCATCTTTACTCCTTGAATGGGTCTGCACTGAGCTGCTTACTCTTGCTAAGAGCACAAACCGCAACTGCACCACCATCCTGTTTTCTTGCTGCATGGTGTCTGTGTGAGCTTTACATTCCTGTGATTCAAAATACTTAACACTTAAAATTAAAAAGGTGGAAGAGCCGAAGTCGGTGCAAGTTTAACAAAAGAAAGATCTTAACCTCTTACGAATCTTGATATAAAGGTTTTCTGCACATAAAAAAGAACCATCGAGGCACTTCATGTAGCAACTGTTTGCACTCTGCCTCTCTTTATTCACTAATTATTCCCCTTAATTATCTGAACAAGGGAGAGGGCCTGCAGTAAAAATCAAAAGGCTGCCAGGTATTAGATTACCCCACGTCGGTCTATTTACAGCATCCCCGGCCGTGTGATTCACACCAAACGACAGCTGGCTGTGCAGCTGCCCCCTCCATGTACACGGCCGGCACAGCTGCCGGCCGGACCGCATTCCAGGAGCGGCCCCGTCCTGTCCTTCCCGAGGCATCGCAGCCCTCGGTTCGCAGAGACTGTGTGACAATGCAGTTCCCGCTCTGAGTCACCCCGCTCAACAAGCGCTTCCTGTTCGCACTCCCCTACGCTTGGCTTACCTAAAATAAAACACTCACACGGCCTCCAATTTGTATTTTTATTTTTTAAACTGCTGCAAGAGATGCAATAGGAGAGACTGAAAGAAAAAGAAAACCACGGAGGCCTTTGTTGTGCACATAGTACAGGTGCTTTCAAAATGCAGCAAACACTTCAGACGTTACTTTAAAAAGTGTATTAATAGTCTGTATTATAAGCTAGATCACTAACTACAGCAATTTTCTTCACCTCCACTAATTTTAAACAGAATATAAAATGCTTATTTCCTCAAAGTTCTTTAGCACAATGAGCATACCCTCACATTAGTGATTGCACAGAAGAGAGTAATGTTGTGAGTATCAAAAATAAACCGTAAAAAAATGATATTGTACTCATCCATGATTTATTGCAACACACTGGATAGCTGGGGAGCAGTAAAGTAACAAGGTTATTTCACTTAAATTAAGGGATCATCATTTTCTAACGAGCAGCTCTAGACTGTTGTGCAATGGAATTTGAAAGAGAAGGCAGAACAGCTGTAAACATCACAGCCAGTGATGCATCTGACACATCAAAGTTGACATGGTTCAGTCACTGTCATCCATGCATGAGATTCCAGTATGAACCGAAAAACAACGATGCAACAACTGTACAGACACGCTGCTGTGCTTGACTCAAGTTACAAATGCAGACAGGAGCATCGACACCCCTGCTTTTAAGGATGTATGACCTTAAACACATGGAATATTGCTCGCACACAATTCCCAGATTTTTTGCATGCTATCAACCAGATGACAAAAGCCTGCAGAATTTAACACTCCAACTCACAGATGGGGTTTGCAAGTAAGAGAGAGAACTGAGTTAATCAAAAGGATTTGTCCTTCAGGGTTTTTGGGTGAGCAAACTCGTCATAAATATTAAAAAGAAAAAGTAATAGCAAATAACAGAACAGAAGGAACAACATAACTGCCTGCACAGGGAATCCCCACATTCCAAGTTAGGAAAAACCAAAACAGTAAATATTTTTAGCCTCCACATAAAATCCTTGATGAGAAACTGAAGTTCAGCAATTGATTTAAGAGGGAAGCTAAAATAAAAGCCATGTTTATGAATAATAAACACTCCGTCATGCTGCTAATTACTCTCTGCATCAGTAAATCTCAAATTGTGGTGCATGGACCCCAATTTGGATTCATTGAAGGCTTCTGGTGATCCATGGAAAAGCTGGCACTCATCATGAGACTGGCTCCACCTCCTTGCTGCAAGCTACTTCGACAGGTGCCCATGTTCTTCATTATTACAAAGGACTGGAGGCCCTTGAAAGCAGCTGGGAGTTAAGAAAAAAACAAAAACCAAACAAAACCCAAGAGCACACTGCCACCACTACGCAAGCAGGGAGCACAAAAGCACTGATCAGCAAAGACATCAGCTCTCAGGAGAAATATTCCTCCTCTATGCTGGTTTTCCATACTTTGTACTTCTGCACAGTTCAGTTCAAGGCAGGTTTGCAATGCTCAAGTCTCCAACTCAGAGGAAAGCTGTGCCAACAATCTATAACCTGCCGGCACCCCAAGACTCACTTCTGCCTGTGCTCCACGCAGGATGGCAATGTGAACGCCACGGGAAGCACAGTCCCACTGCAAGGGAAGCAGCCCTGATGCAAGGCACACACACCCCGTTAGCTCGGGCTCTGTGCCCCACAGACCCAGGAGTCTGCTTCCAGACAGATCAGAGCACGGGCACAGAGAGCAGCGCCTGCCTGCGGAGCACCGAGCGTACGCATATCCCCTACAACCTGACTTCACTTCTGATCTGCCCCAACTCACTCCCAGCTGTAACACCACCCGTGTTGCACAACTCAGAGTGTTTCCAGGAGCAAACCTGCAAATGCACATTTGCATTTTGCACTTGAAAAGAAAAAAAAAAGTATTTGCACAAAACAAAATTTCCCTAAAACATACTGTTTGGGGACTGAGATCCCCTGCCTGGATTTATTTTCTCTGAAGTTGGAGCATTTCAATCAACACTGAGAAGTATCTCGTGCTTTTATAGTCATAAAATAGTCAGCATTTTTAATGCATGCCATGCTAAATATTGCAGAAAAAGCTTAGTCTGTCCTGTTTCTGAAAACACGTGACCTTTTACTGCCCTCAAATAGTAAAAGAATTGGACAGTACTTTTACTTTTTAAGTGAAGTCCTGTTGATAGCTTTTAAACAGGACAACACCCAGCAAGCTGCAAAACAGGTAACCCAGTAATCTATCATGTAATATTTGAAGTGATTAAAAAGTTGGGTTTTTTTAGATTACGTATCTGATACAAGAAACAAGCACTGTTTCAGTAAAATGTACATACTCTCCCTCAAGTGGAAGATACTACCCCACCAAAAAATTATCACATATCATTATGCTAAAGATGTGTTCCAGATCATGATGAATAAAGGAGTCTCAGTAAGTGTAATTATATAACAGCAGTTAGTGCATGAGCACACCATGGCACAGGAATTATTCTGTGCTCCTACTGCTACCATGGAAGGCATGTAAGAAGGCAATTTAACGTAACAGCCAACATAAACATACCTCTGGTGCAAGATACTCTGGAGTGCCACAGAAGGTCTTCATTGTTGCTCCATCCTTGATGCCTTCTTTACATAGTCCAAAGTCTGTTATTTTTATGTGTCCATCTTTATCCAGCATAAGATTTTCCAGCTGGGAAGAAAAGCCAAATTAAAAGACATGATTACCTGTAACATACACTGGTCCTGAGCAGGATAATCGAAGACATTAATTTTGCAGATCAGTTTTCAACCTCATTCCTACTGAGGTAAGACCCACAGTAGCTGCCAGAGTACAAATGTAAATATACATTTGTAACATTTTCCTCAGTTCTTTAGGGAACATTGAGTAACTAATTTGTAGTCTTGGGGAAACTGACCATATATACAGAAAGATTACAGAGCATAAACTCTGTATTTATGCTTCCACAATATTATCATAAATAGAACACCAGTTCTTTTGAAAGTATATTAAGTATTCCCCTTCACACAACTTCATCCCAGCTTTTACTCTGATTTTATGAAATAATCTGTACCAGTAAGTAATAGCAAATAGAACAAAAAGCATATGCAAGGTTAAGGAACCACTTCCAGAGAGACCCTTCAAATGAGAATCACTGCATACATGTACTCAGCACATGGTATTCATCCCACCCTGAGCCTCTAATTTTTGAGAATGTCACCCAGGTATAAGGACCGTTTCCTCAGTGCATCAATAAAGTGCATTACAGAGGAAATCACGGTGATATGCGAGACAAAACCCCAGCAGAGATCCCAAAATTACTTTGACATAGTCTAAAAACATTACAGAACATGCTGCATCTTAAACTGCCCCTAAATAAACTACCAGTATCCCTTCATCCTATCCTGAAAACTCCTCTCAGGAAGAAAGAAAATGCTATTGTTGCATTTTCCTCAAGAATTTCTCAAGTTTGTTTGCCCTGAGACATCTTGTTTGGTCAGGGTTTTTTCCCCCTTCTGTCCTCACCAAACAAATGAGTAACTTGAAGCTTAGGCAATTTTCTAACTGCAAACAGGTACTCTGAAGATGATGTGACCACACTGCAAGGAAGAGCAACATCCACGCAGTATGAATTTGCATCTGCCTGGTAAAACCAGGATTATGTTCCACCCCTGCAGAAGCACCAGCAAGGTTTCTCTCAGAACATAAGCAGGCAAGTGAAAATCAAACCCCTGTAGCCCAGTAACCCTTCACGTTCTCTGAAATGCTGCCAATGTCACAATAAATGCCTTATGCAGCCTCTTGGACTATCGAAGGGTTTAGACATCCTGTAAAGTCCAGCCCAACAGCTGCAACAACAGTTTGGATAAAGTTCAGTCAGGAAAGAATTTCTTAATAGTTCAGGATCATTTGCTTTTTTTAACAAGAAACAAAATGCCAAACCCCAAAAGCCTGTAAAATGATTTTTCTACATACCTTCAGATCTCTATAAACTACATTCTTCTCTGAATGCAGGTAATCCAGCGCTGAAACAATCTCAGCCCCATAAAACCGAGCTCGGTCTTCAGAGAAGACACGCTCTCTTGACAGATGGAAAAACAACTACAAGAACAATAATTTGTTAACTTTGTTTCTGTCTTGCACTTCACAGGCCATCCTGCTTGGAAGGTGCAATTACCTATGAGAAAACCCCTTCCCAACCTCACTGAGCTGTGTTCCCAGATGTGTTAAAAAGCATCATAAATTGACTAGATAATTATGTCTCATATTCACAGCTGCACACTGATAACCAATTCATGTACTAGAGTCTTATAGGTTCAGAAAATTATAAAGCTATTTTTGACTGAACTACAATTACATATTAAAACTACAGCCTAATGCATGATTTAGAGAAATGTTAATATTCCAACTTTTCCTTCTTGACTGTAATAGTAGTTTAGCAGTTTCTAGCTCTCCCTCCAAGTATACTCACAATACTAATTTAAAAGTGTTAAAACTTGTCTGGAGAGCAACTAGAAAGCAACCTTGCCTTCTTGAACTTGTAATTGTCAGATTATAATATACTGCTGTCATGTAAAATATGAACCTATGCCCAAAACCTCTATGATCTAAAAATGAAGTAAAAAAAATTAAGACTCTTGCTTCTTAATGTTAGTTAAACTTGCAAACAGCTCTGTTTAACTGGGACAACTTGGATTAATTAGAATTGCAAAAATGGACCTTAGCTAAATAATGTCAAGCAGAATTAAGAGTAGAACAGGAACATCCTAAAGTATTAAACATTGTTGTATTTCCCTTACCTCCCCTCCATTAGCATACTCCATAACAAAACACAAGCGATCATGTGTCTGAAAGGAATACTTTAAAGCCTGAAACAGATTTAAACCAAAACTTAGAAGACAGATCATAGTGACAGTTAGAAAAGTATTTTTCATAGATTCTCAGAAGCAGACATAAAACTTTCTATTTTTGTCCTTAAATCTTATATAATACTTATACTTTCCCGTTGCAGCTGCAGACTTATTTCATTAAATAAATTTAATAAAACATTAAACAAATCCCTTGCAGAACCTACTATCACCTAAAATGCTGCAAAACAAAGTCCTGCCCCATTAACAGGGACCCAAAATGTACCAACAGTGACTATGAAGTTTCCTCCTCAGGCCACAGGTTCAACTCTCAGATAAGAGGCCACAATCAAACCGTGAAGCACAAGGTTTCACCACACTGACTACAAGACCTCTTATATGAAACACATACGTATTTTCACACACCAGTCCCCTGCTCCCTGCAACTGCTCCCTGCTGACAGCCTGCCAGGGGATTGGCCAACAATGTCAATACCAATTTGTGAGCAATTCACAAAAACAGACCGGATGGAGGCTGTGATGGAGAGTCACAAGGTGCCTGTGTATAGTCCTGTCACATGTATTCCCATGACAAGAGCAACATCAACTTGCTTGCCATAGTATTAAGATTTTTCATCACAGAATATGCTGAGCTGGAAGGGACCCTCAAGAAACATCAAGTTCAACTCCTGGCCCTGCACAGGACCATCCTAAGAATCCCACCATGGGCCTCAGAGCATTGTCCAAATTCTTCTTGAACTATGTCAGTTTGGTGCTGTGACCACTTCCCTGGGGAGCCTATTCCAGGGCCCAACCACCCTCTGGGTAAGAACCTTTTCCTAGTACCCAAGCTAAACCCAGTCTTGTAGCTGACTTCTCAGGACAGCCCTTGTTCTGGATATTTGGGTTTATAAAAGCATTAGAAAGAAAATACTGCATATGATATTGCTGTCTTCATTACAAGGGGTGACACTTTCAAACCAGTCATATATTTTCCGGAAAAATGAAGGACCAGGTTTTAGACGTGTCAACATTATTGATTATACTCAATACAGGTAGTATTTACTCCCAGAGGTCATGCTTAAAAGGTCTGAATTCCAACTAAGCCCTTGTACTTGCCCAAAGGAAACAACCAGGATCCTACACAGTCTCTTAGAGGCTTCAATAAGCTGTAAACAATTCAGAAACAACTTGTAATAAATATCAGAAACAAAATCTTGAGATGGAACTTGGGTATCTGAACTCAGCCCAGAGAGACTGATGGCACCAGAGGTCTAAAATCAGAGCATGGTTTGACTTTACAATCCAAAAGGAAAGGAGCAGATAAAGCAAAGTCCTGCTCTTCTCTTCCCTATTCCACATGCTCACACGACCATCTTTTGGCTGGCATTACCAGTGCTCTGATTCCACAGTGAGCTGTTTCTGGGAGATTAACAAAACAACAACGACAGAATTAAAGGGTTTACCCCCCACTGTATCTTCCTGAATTTGTCACAAGATCAGGGTCATCCTGATCTCTGCTACAAAGATGAGACCAAACATTTGAAGGACAAGGAAAGTAGATACTTCTCTCAGAGACAGCAAGTCATTAAATGGGTGAGCCCTAAAGTCAAACCACACCCTGAAACACTGTCTTCAAGAGGTGCTGAGGACCTGCTCTGCAAGAATCAGAAAACTTTAAAAAGTATTTCAATTCGTGCATCCCAAAAACGGAAGGATACAAAAATACACAGCCACTCTGAAAACACAGATCTCAGACACATTATGTAAGTAACAAAAAGTAAGGAAAGTCTTGGTGTTGCAATGTCAAGTTACACTGAGCAGAGGCAGAAATGCTTACTGTTAGGAACGGGTGCCGCGAGTTCTGTAAAACCCGGTTTTCTGTCAGCGTGTGCGCTACTTCATCCTGAAACACAAGCGGAAGGAAATCAGCAAAGTGATTCCCCAGATCAGGGGTCCATTTCAAACACTAACAGAGCAATTATTTACAAGGACTCTGAGAATCCTTCCCACGACTTTGCCAAAGGCTGTATCAAGGGTGAACCATGTCCCCAAGTTTCCCGTCTACTCACCTTTGCTACAATAACTTCCTTCTTCAGAATTTTCATAGCGTAATACCGTCCAGTTGCTTTTTCTTTAACTAAAATGACCTTTCCAAAAGTGCCTTTTCCCAGTAGTTTAAGGTATTCAAACTCATTCATGGTCTGTTAACGATACAGATAAAAAAGAACTGAATTACATGATCTAACAAGAAGCATATTATTCTCAGCCCAGAATTTCTCATTCACGTGAAAATGCATTGCATATGTCGCACATGTGGTTTTTTTAATCCTTTTGTTTAGTAGAGTTCAGGAGCAGAAATTATTCTTCCCCAAAAATGAATGCCAGTGCACTCCCAAAAATAATCAAACTATTTACAGAAAACCGTAAGCTTTCAATTAAATGAACGCTCTTTTGCATGACTCAACGCTCAACTGTGCAAGTAACACTCAACATATTAATCCATTGCCATTCTGACCTCTTTGTCAGTGCACACATCCATTAAAAGGCACACGCTGCTCTGATTCCAGGGAATAAACCCACACCTTTTTTCTGATGTTCCCCACCTCTGGAGGAGACCAGTTTTCTTGTGCTTCATTGAACAGCACCAAAAACCAGAGACAAAATGACTGCCTGTAGGGCCTCTATCTACTCGCTCAACAGGACTTTTGAAAGGGCTTTACAGTGGTTGATATACTCTGAGTTAGACACATGGAAGAAATACCAACCAGATACTCTCATAAGGTCAAAACAACACACAAATTT